>CM057106.1:13541082-13813582 GCA_029959045.1 Taenioides sp. WSHXM2023 | reverse complement strand
CTTTCATGCTGACAGCAGTGTGCTGAGCTGTTCAGTTTCAGCAGGAGCTGTAGCACGGTGATGGGAGGCTAATACAGCCAGTTTAAATTGACTGGGGAGCTCAATAATCCACAACAATGAATTTGAAAGACTTTTATTTCAAACATGCTGGATACTTGAGGTGCCTGTGGGGAAAGCAAAAGGGCAGGATTTAACCCTCAAGATGCCACTGAAACACAGATATATGTGTATATACGGGAGTATATGGAGAATATGGAGTATATAGGTTAAGAGTAAAAGAGGAGGGGACTGGAGTAATGTAGGCTAAAGGGTATGAGGGCCATGAGAGGAGGAACTGTAGGTGCTCCTCGTCGTCACAGACAGCCCGCTCTTCATGGAAGCATGCGTTTCCATGGAGACTGAATACTAAAAGGAAGCTTTCTCCACAGACAATCAGGGCAGGGAGGAGGGGCACGGCGAGCTCACACACTTCTGTGTGCTCACAAGTGGGTCAGCAAACAAGACTGAAAGTATATACTTTGTTCTTGAATCAAATGTTGCTTTATTTTACATTGACCTAATGACATTTTGGGTTCAATAAAAAATGAAACGAAAAACAACAGAAAAAAATTGGATCTAAATAAGAAGTGCTGAATGCCTGAGGTTCAAGACCAGACATACGAAATGTCAATAATGAAGGTCAAAGGGCACCTGCCAATGTGGTTTCAAAGAGGTTGGAATGTTGGCTTTAGTCTTAGGACCATTTTTGTGCCTTAATAGACAGAGAAAATTGAGCTAGATTTAACACCATATTTCACATAACCTGCTTTAGTTTTCTTATAAACATCTCAGGTATATTGTGAGACAGAAGGACACATACATTTAGTTTGTGCTGCTGCTGATGTGAGTGTGACCCACGCCAATGACGGAGAGAGTACTGAAGTATTACAAGTATGAGTAATGTATGCATGCAAAAAAATACTCAAACTTTTAATTACTACTTTTACCTGCTACTTTTTAGTGTGGTTTTAGTAGAATGTTAGTATTTTCTACAAAACTGTATGCAATATGCATATATTATGAGCAATTGGTGCAGTGCTGCTATGTGTGTGTATGTACAGAGGAGCACATAGAGCAGTGACAGCAATGAAAGGGGATGATTAGAATTTTACCCAATTACACAACATAACTACTGAAATAAGCTTTGAGCATTTGTTTTGATTTTTTTTTTGTTGTATTTATTACTTCCCACCCCTGCTCATCCCACAGGGGTAGCCCCTCTGCTTTGACCTTCGTGGCATCACAGTTTAAATTAATGTGCTGTGTGAAAAGGCCCACACTTAACCTTTGGTGCACAATACAGATTCTGCAGACTTCTCACATTACGGTTTCAATCTGAGTCTTTTCTGCCCCAAGACTGACCCTTCCTCTCCTCTTTTGCAGCCTTCTCGATTTTTGTCTTGACAGTTGAATACGCCTGAAGAACTAAAAAACAGATCATCTTCTGCGGTAGTTTAAACCATTAAGTTAAAGTAAACAAAAGTCTGTAAATGCCATGATAGAAGTGCCCTCCTATTATAACCATCGAACCTTAAGTACAAACTGAGTTTGTATGTAATCCAGTGATTCATTCACTCAGTGTTATTTGGTGCAGGTCCTGAGCGCCTGTCAGGGATCCTCGGGGTGAGCACAGAACAGGCCCGCCGATTCCAGGACAGCTTTCTCCAGACGTACATAGAAGTGCAGAACTTTATCCAAAAGACTGTCGCTGAGTGTCAGAAAAAAGGTTTGTGGAAATATAACTACCCATATATCTATGTCATATATTCATTCTGGGTAGAATCCTTTGATACTCACTTTTGATTAGTGGTATGATGAAATGAATGACTTGGGGCTGCACGATATGAGAAAAAGATGTGATATTCCATATGTTTTGTATTGTGATAACAATATGTTTTTTGGCACAATTACACAGTTAATTTCAAACAGAAAATGCACATGCCTTCATTTACTGTAGTAGTCAAACTGATTCAAAATAAAAACAAAGACAAAACCAAGACCAAACCAAGTCAAAACTTTCCAAAAGCAGAACAGTTCTGTAACATGGAGAATTTTGTAGTAGTATTGATTTTTGTGTCAGCCAATATATCCATGTTTTTGTGATTTTTATGCAGCCCTAAGTGTCTTTCCATGTTGCCTAGTTCCAGTTTTAAGTGTTGTCATAAGTATTGAAAATCAGATAGTAGGTGATACTAAAACTAGTATCAAAACTAGATGATAATAATAATAATAATAATAATAATAATAATAATGCATCAGTTTTATATAGCGCTTTTCTGGACACTCAAAGAGTCATTATTCATTCCCCACACTCGGTGGTGGTGAGCTACTATTGTAGCCACAGCTGCCCCAGGGCAGACTGATGGAAGTGAGGCTGCCAATCTGCGCCATCAGCCCCTCCGACCATCACCATCAATCACGCAAACTCCACTTTCATACTAGGCAATGTGGGTGAATGCCTAAGGACACAATGACATTTTTTGGGACTGGCGCCCCACTGTGCCACCTGATGTTCCCAGCGGTCTCCCATCCAAGTACTAACCAGGCCCAGACCTGCTGAGCTTCTGAGATCTGACGAGATCAGGCTTTGACAAGCCGGTATGGCCACAATACTCATTAAAGTATCAATACTGAAAAAAAATCATATAACTGGATAAAATGTTACCTTTCCTGAACAGTTTCTTTTTTATTTTTATCATAAGTAGTATAAGACCAGATGTTGTAGTAAACTAATTATTTTATTTCGTGTTGAAAATTACAATATTTTTCTAAAAAAGAAGTGTTAAAATTATACTTTTTAAAATTAAAATCAGTATAGGTCTTTAACACCTGTGCATGTGCATGCATGCATGCCTGGCTATGAAAGAAGATATGCTTGCATTGGCAACAGAGAGACAAACTACCTGCAGTGGAGGGAGTGTTGTGGATCAGAGGTTGGATGGGCAGGAGCTGATCAGATGGGACAATCTATTTATATTTCCACCAAACTGCCAACACAGCACACCTGAGGCCTGCACCACTACTGTTCAGTCTGCACTTTAACCCTTACTCTACTCTGGATGGAAGCTTAAAGAGGGGGTATACCATGTTATAACTGTCCATGCATGTTTGAGTAGTCTACCAATCTCTCACAGGCCGTATTCAAACCCTTGTTACGATTGCAAAAGGAGAAATTCAATTTGTCATCTGGACAAAGGTTTATTTGGTCGGGAAGAACAGCTTGGATGAGCTGTGAAACGTATTCGACCAAATAAACTTTTGTCCAGTTGACAAATTGAATTTCTTCTTTTGCCATGGATTCTACCTGGACAACTCAGGGATTCTACACACACCTTGTTACAATTAGCTCTATGAGCCTATCCAAAGATCAGCCCACAAACCTAGGTCACCCATGCTGCTGCATGACAATTTTCCATAAATATACAAAAGCATGATACAAAACAATACAGTACAACTTAGCGAGATGCACTGCAACTGTGTTGTGATAGCGCTTTGAAGGGAGAGTGACTCAGAGTGGCAAAAACAAAAGTGAAGCTTATTAAACACGTTAATGCGTTGTTTCTGGCAAATATAGCAATTCCAAAACAATAAAAAGGTAACATGGTGATCTAAATATGGTATGTATTAGCAATTAATACCCCACCGAAGTCTAATGCCCCCTCTTTAATGGTGCACTATGTAACTTTTTGCTTACAGGTCCGTCACCTTCTATGGATATGTCATTGCTCTGCTTCAAATGTTCTACAATATGACATTAAACAGATCTACCCTACATGTATTCAATTACAGGTGGTTTTATTGCTTAAAAATGCCTACCAAAACAGACTGTGTGCGGGGTTGCAACTCCACAGATCTGACCAGCAACTTGGCCTAGTTTGGTCTCCGTAATGTGTGAACTGTGAAACATTTCAGACAAGACAATAACATCTCCATAGAGAAAAGCAGGTGGCAGATCCTCCACCAGAAAAGTTACACCAATGCACCTTTAAATTAAGTTCACTGTCTCAAGTTTCAAGCTTTTTGTTATACCTGTAGTACACTGTCTAATTTTTGGTGTATGGTGTATTAGCCTTCGCATCTTGATAATAGTATAGGGAGGGCATCTGGTAATTTACTCACATTGTATGCTTACACACAGACACTTTAGTCTTAGATATTGACCGGCCATCACTCTCTGATAGTTACTACATCAAAGGCAACAGCCCATCACTGCCTCCATGAACCTGCAGGTCTTGTTGACATGTCTGTGATCCACGAGGCCTAATGGACCCATACCCGACTATAACTCTTCTTCTTTGGTCAATACATACCCCCAGGCAACTGATCTATTCTTGATTAGAGTTGTCAGTTGTAGCAAAAATCAGATACTAATCAATACTAAAACCAATATCGAAACTGGATACTCATCTGAGTATTTATTAATACTAAAAAGTCCCATTCACAGGACAGAAATTAACCTGTCCTGAATAATTTTAGCATGATCTAGAGCTGTATCAGAATAAGTATAAGAGCACATAGACCTGGACGACTGAGGGATTACACAGATATAAGGCCACAGTAATATAAAAAGTGTTATTGTCTAAAGAAAGAGAGTTTTTTATTATTATCATCAGAATCAGTATTGAGTATGAAGTTTATTCCTTAGTATCAAAATTGAGTTTGACATTTTTAGTATTGTCCAGCACTACTATGTACTACAATAACTAATTTAAGTAAAGGACATGTTTCTAACATTTGAGTGGAAAATATCCATCCACTGTCTTACTATTCAATGATTTGCAGAACATGTGAAGAAAGCTTGTTTGAAGCTCGCTTTCATTTGAAATTTATAGTAACAATGATTTAAAAAACACTAAAGGCAGTGTGTAAGAAATACTTTGTAATATCAGTGATGAGACCTGGCCTTTTTGAAACGCTCCACACTGTTTTGACACCCACTCTCTGATATTTAGATGAAACAAAACCACCTCTTTCACAAAGGCTGCCCCTATGTTCTCTTTTATGTATGAAGTGAATGCTCGTTTTCAACTTGTAATAGCAGCTGCAGATGAAACATTTTACTTCACGAGCAGAATCACAAAGATGAAACATTGTTCTACTGCTTTGAGCCTAGATTTGTAAACAGTCTGCCTCCACACATTTATGATAGAACAATTGAACAAGCAGGATACTCTGGTAAGAGCTATATACACTATATTACCAAAAGTATTCACTCACCCATCCAAATAATTGAAATCAGGTGTTCCAATCACTTCCATGGCCACAGGTGTATAAAATCAAGCACCTAGGCCTGCAGACTGTTTATACAAGCATTTGTAAAAGAATGGCTCACTCTTAGGAGCTCAGTGAATTCCAGCGTGGTACTGTGATAGGCACCTTAACGTGATGGAGGGGTTTGAGTGCCCAAATGATCCCGGGGGCTATGTTGTCGGGGGCTTCATGCCCCTGGTAGGGTCACCCAAGGCAAACAGGTCCTGGGGGACGGGTCAGACTAAGAGTGGTTCAGAAGTCACCATGACGAGAAACACAGCAAGGCCAGTTACGATGCCTGGATTAGCGTTACCAGGGCCCCATCCTGGAACCAGGCCTGGGGTGGTTGCTCGACAGCGAGTGGCCACCACCCGCTGGAGGATTCATAGGGGGCCGGTGCAGGGAGATCTGGGCGGCAGTCGTAGGACTGGATCTCCAGACATGGAGACTAGCTCTGGGGGCATGGAATGTCATCCTGAGTGAGGGGAGGATGGAGCATAATATTGACAGGTGGATTGGTGCAGCGTTGGCAGTAATGTGGTCACTGCACCGGACCGTTGAGGTGAAGAGGGAGCTGAGCAAGGCAAAGCTCTCGATTTAGTCTACGTTCCTACCCTCACCTATGGTGAGCTTTGGGTAATGACTGAAAGGACAAGATCGCAGATACAAGCGGCCGAAATGAGTTTTCTTTGCAGAGTGGCTGGGCACTCCCTTAGAGATAGGGTGACGAGCTCAGTCACACGGGAGGAGCTCTGAGTAGAGCCGCTGCTCCTCCACGTTGAGAGGAGCTAGCTGAGGTGGCTCGGGCATCTGTTCCAGATGCCTCCTGGACACCTCCCTTGGGAGGTGTTCCAGGCATGTCCCACCAGGAGGAGGCCCTGGGGAAGACCCAGGACATGCTGGAGGGACTATGTCTCTCGGCTGGCCTGGAAACACCTTGGGATCCCCCTGGAGGAGCTGGAGGAAATGTCTGGGGTGAAGGAAGTCTGGGAGTCCCTGCTTAGACTGTAGCCCCCACAACCTGGCCCCGGATAATTGGAAGAAACTGGATGGAAGGATACTGTGATAGGATGCTACCTGTGCAACAAGTCCAGTCATGAAATTTCCTCACTCCTAAATATTCCACAGTCAACTGTCAGTGGTATTATCACAGAGTAGAAGTAACTGGGAACAACAGCAACTCAGCCATGAAGTATTAGGCCACTTAAACTGACAGGGCAGGGTCAGCAGATGCTGAGGCGCATATTGTACAGAGGTCGCCAACTTTCTGCAGAGTCAATTGCTACAAACCTCCAAACTTCATGTGGCCTTCAGATTAGCTCAAGAACAGTGCGTAGAGAGCTTTATGGAATGGATTTCCATGACCGAGCAGCTGCATCCAAACCTTACATCACCAAATGCAATGCAAGCGTCGGATGCAGTGGTTTAAAGCACGACTGGCCTGCACACAGTCCTGACCTCAACCCAATAGAACACCTTTGGGATGAATTAGAGCGGAGACTGAGAGCCAGGCCTTCTAATCCAACATCAGTGTGTGACCTCACAAATGCGCTTCTGGAAGAGTGGTCAAAAATTCCCATAAATACACTTCTAAACCTTGTGGACAGCCTTCCCAGAAGAGTTGGACCGACGTCATATTAAACCCTATGGATTAAGAATGGGATGTGACTTAAGTTCATATGCGAGTCAAGGCAGGTGAGCGAATACTTTTGGCAATATAATTTATATATTCGAGCCTCCTTGTATTTTGTAACTGGCTTACTTAAGTTCATTTGTTCAACTCACTTTGATTTCCTGTATGTTAGTCAGCTAGTAGAATTAAAATAGCTGCTTTGAAATTAATAATTAATACATTTCATTCACACATGTTTCATTCACACATCTTTTATTATTAGTCACTCTACATCAAAGTTACACAAAGCTGTGATGTTATGTAGTTTCATGTTACCAGCTGTCAATTCCAGGACTGAAATCATCCAAGTGATTCTAGTGAATGAGTATGGAGTTTAAAAACACAGTGGAGCACTTCCAGTATTACCACATGACATCAAAAGGAGGAGCAGGGTGTTTTCCATTTAAGGGACTCAGAATTCAGCCTAAATATGCAGGGTCTGTGTGTTATGAATTAAATTAAAACAGGACTCCAAGTATGTTTTTGATAGTGGCCCTTAAAAAAGATTTGAACTCGGTGCCTTTATAGCTGCCAATCTAGAGTAAAATGTGTGATCACCACAAAACCACATTCCTCCTAATGAGTCCCAAAACAAAGGTCAAATTCCAGCCCCAAAAGGTCACATGTGAGCTTCATGGATCGATTCTCTCTTGAGTTTTGCATTTTATGTGCTTATGTTTGTTCTGGTTAGAGGGTCATTCAGGTTTATGCCTTGTTTGGCTTTCCTCATAGTAAGAGGGATACACAGGGATTTAGCCTCGAAAGCCCCATCTATTGTCCGGCTACAGGAATGTACTGGTCTGCTGTATGTCAGTGTGTGGAGTGCATACCTGACTGTGACAATGTATTACGTCATCACATGGGTTGGTAAAAATAAATCCAAAAAATGGGCAGAATGTTTGTAAAAAAAAAAAAAAAAAAAAGATGTCATGTTAATTATTAGTGCCTATGACAGGTTTCAAATAATTTCCCTTGTGGGTCAATAAAGTTTGTTTAAGTCTAAGGTTAGACTACTCATTTTACTAAAACACAGTTAAGACCATTATATTTAAGATTTTACAAAAAATGTAAACAATAAATAAATCCCTCAGTTTGGCCATTTTTTAGGTTTAAAATTTTACTTCCTTGTTGGAGATCTTCACATCACACTAGGGAATTCCATAACTGTTACCTAGCAACCATGTAATATACTGGTCCAAAACTCCTCTACTGTGCACAGATATTATTTGAGAAATAAAAATGTAAGACAACTTTTTTTTATTATTTTGTTGAAAAAAGATAAGAAATAAGACAAATTTCGTGTGTGATGTCATTAATATGGAAAATATTAGAACTCTGCACTTCTTGATTTGTGTAAAACTATAATTTATATTTACAACAGGTATTATCCCATCAAATTAAGTCAAAGAGAAGGAAAAATCTGTCATATATACTTTCATTGTTTAATACATGAAAGATCATTACTGCCTGGGCTGCAGGACACAAGAGGGACACTTTTGACTCTTCCTCTCCTCAAACTGCCCTGACACAGATCTGCTGACTCTACCTGACCAGTCCTCCTGTTAAACTGCACTGAGACACAAATGTGACTGAGAAGTGCAGTGTAAATGTTGCAGCAAAACTTGAATTTCCCTCGGGATCAAGTATTTCTCTCTCAAAATACATTATCATGACTGGTCTATTAAACATGCCTTCTCAAGTGTATCAATGTGTTTATCATTTTGTCCAGGTTATGTTTTGTCTATCATGGGCCGGCGCCGTAGCCTTCACAACATTAACTCTCCTGATTGGGGTGTTCGTATGCAAGCTGAGAGACAAGCTGTCAACTTTGTGGTCCAAGGTATCTTCACATTAAAGCTCATAAATCTCCTTAGTACTTTTTTAAGATGTTTGACCATTTGTTTTTGTTTTTGTCAAAGGCTCAGCTGCAGATCTTTGTAAGATGGCCATGATTAGAATCTTCAACCTACTCTCCACCTCCAGCTCTCCCTCTGCCAGGTCTTCATACACGATTACAGCCAGCAGCTTTTTTTTTTTTTTTTTATAATTTCACAAAACAGATAACCACATCAATCTTAGTTTCAAATATTCCCTTCCAAAGCAAGACAGATATGATGAAATAATATGAATATTATATATTACTATAAATACTATATATTTATTGAGCGCTAACCTTTTCATCATTGCTATCATTATTCCTTGGACATATGTGAAATAATTATCTTCACTAGTACCCATCAACTGTTGATTTCTGTTCCACCTGCTGCTTTCTGGACAGAGGTACAGGTCACTTCCAGCCAGAACCACTAGAATGGCTAACAGCCTCTATTCCCGGGCATTCAAACTCAACAAGCTCTGTCCCCCTCTCCCCTCTCCTTCCCCCTAGGTCCCCCATTAACCCTCCACTCCCCACACCTGCCATAACTGTGAACTGGACTCTGCGTTAATAGAACAAAAACTCATCTACATCTAAACTACTGCATTTAACTCTGCCTTTATATCATGTTATTGTGTTACTGCTATAAGTACCTCAGTAGTGTATATATTTACATTCTTAATATTTGCACTATATGAATTGCGCTATTACTGTCTTGCACTAAAGCCACGCTACTATTTAATGCTCTAAATGCAACTTTGTTGTTAGCTGTGACAACTGATTCTGTGAGCCTTTAAGTTGTGTTAGAATGTTGTCACCTTCCCAAAAACATACCTGGAGTTATGTTTTGTTTCATTCACATATGTTTGAGTAACAGTTTTACACTATTAGTCTGTCCACATCTTCAAAGCACCTTTTACCTTTTGTTCAGAAGAGATTGCCAATTCCAGGTGGAAAAAAGTGTTTTCTATCTGATTGAACTCAGCCTAAATATGCTAGGTTTGTGTGTTACATATGTAAATGAAACAAAACACAACTCTATGTACTGTATGTTTGTGATGAGGGAACATTATAATATAGATCAGAAAATAGTGTAATATGGGCTCTTTAAGGACAAGTCAACATTAGTTTAATATTTGTATGTCTTGTTCCATTATTTGTTATTGTAGACTAATAGCGCAACTCCATGACGAGCTTTTGTATGAAGTGGAGGACTCACAGGTAGAACAATTTGCAGGTAAGTGATGACCTTCCTGTCACAGGAGTATTGGACTGTAATAAACTGCTCTAATACAAAATTTGCCTCTGTATTTGGCAGCTGTGGTGAAAAGCTGTATGGAGTCTCTTGAACATATAGATCAACTTAACGTCCATCTTAAAGCAAGTCATTTCAAACATTTACTCAAGCACAACATTCACAGTGCCTAGATAAGTGCTAGTTTATGTTGTAATTTTGCTTAGTTGTAGTTGTCGCTGCAGTTGCAGCCTATACAAAGAACCCCTGTTTGCCTCTGTAGGTCACGGCCCATTAGATTAGACCAAGACAATTTAACTATATTACTCTCACAAGATCAACATGTTGTTTACTTTAGGGCTGGGAATCACAGGCTGTCTCACGATTCAATACGATACGTGATACATGGCTCACTAAACAATATTATTACAATATGGCAGTATGTGTGATAATCTATATATTGCACATGATATTTTGCTATTTTTTTAAGAACCAAATACATTTTACCAACAATATTTTTTTTGTTAAACCACTACTTGTGTGAAGTTAATATGAGATACATACATTTTAATCATCAAAGCAATTAAGTGTATTGCATAAACAAGTTTCTTTCCACTAAATGAGCAACAAAATTGTGGTGCGGTCACAAAAAAGTTGCTAAAAGATACCAAAAATACTCTTGGCGATACATTGATACAGCAGCTCACGATAACAATACTTTATCACCAACTTTTGTATCATGATATACATCTTCACCTTGCAAAAAAGCAAGAAAAGCAATCACATTATCAACTTATAATGAACCAACTAATGCATTATTTGTAAACCTTCAAACCCTGAAATTTTACAATATAGTCGACCTTTACACATTGAAAATCATGTTCAAAATCAATTATTACAGAATATATTTAAAATCTGAAATAGCCAATATGAGCTTAGAGGTACAGCCATCTTAATAAAAAAAAAATCAGAACAAACATGAAATTTTTTATATCCGTTAAAGACCTTTGGAACAATTGTACAGAAGACCTTAAATTGTGTACCACGTTCTTCCACATTCTATATTATTTCTATATTTTTACACACTCTTAGTTTACTTCTACGGCTAGTCTTGGTTAGTTTTATGGTTAAGGTCTATGTAGGACAACTAGTCACCATAATAAACGAATGGCAGCAGTTTTCTTCAATTCATGTGTGTTTCCCCAGGTTCCCCTAAAGGTGGCGGTCTCCAGTGGGAAGTCTTGGGGCTCCATGTCAGAGCTTAATGTACCTCGGTCACACCCATCTTTTTAAATACCACTTTCCCCCCTCACTCTGTTGTCCATTTCCACTGCCACACTATTGCTCTGAATCAGTTGTTGTTGTTGTTACGTTGTTTTGGTGTCTTTTTTTTATTATATACATTTTCTTCCATATAAATCCTCATCCTTTGTCCTGCATCCATGTCACTATGGAAACCAGGCGCCTCCCTCCCCTCTATCTGTATCTGGGGGCAATGGCAGGAGCCACAAACTGGATTGTGCCAGTTCTGATTTTTTTTTTCCATCCTGTAGGAAAAAAAAGAGAGAGAATCCTTGTCTTCCTCCTCCTGGACTCCTCCGATCTCGCATCTTGTTAAATCTGGCGATGTTTTCTTTGCCTCAGTGAAGTTGCACATTTGGATGTTTATCATTTTAAGAGTTCTTATGGTCGGGTTTAGAAAAGTAAAGCTTTGTACTTAAAGGGTTTAGACTTTTTGCTGTTCTTGTATGCTTATTATTGTTGATTGTTAATAAAAATATTATTTTTTTTCAATTGGGGTGCAGCCTTTCTCAAATGATTTAGCATTTAAGTGCATTTCTGTTTGTTCAACTGTTAAAACCTAAAAATACTTTGAAATAGATGTACGTTGCCATGGTTACAATCAGGCATTACATTTAAGGAAAGGTGAAGTCTGAAGTTTTATGAGTAAATTAGCCCTCAATTATGGTATTTCCCTAAAGCTAATAATAAAATAACCTTGTAATTTACATTTTCATCAATTCAGCATTTGTCTTATTTTCTTCGATTAAACACAAACCTGCTTTCTCCACTCGTAGGCCATAACCCATTTCCTTTGTGTGGATGATTGTCAGTGCCTTAGGATACAAAGCTTCTCACATGGACCGCAGATACACTCACCAACTGTCTTTTCTTTAACATCACCTATTATGGGTAAATACCTTGTAATATCAAACACAATATTCCTGTTTGTGACAATGGATTTTGGTTGATTTCTTTTTGTTTCAGTCCTCCGCTGAACCCCGATGGGGGGAATGCGCTCTCTGTGTGTCTATGCTGATGAGGAAAAGCCTTTCTCCCCTGGTTAGTATGGACAGTGTTATGGAAATCTAGTGCCCTATTCTCTCATTGTTGCATTGCTATAAGGGTCTGCAGCCTTCCCCCCTTTTTTATAGAGCAAGGGAATGTGGGAATGCTCATAGAAACAGCACACGAACATTATTAGTATTGTTTTCAGGGGCACAGATATTGAAGGTATCTGAAATTGTTGTCACAATACTAAAATTTCATTTGATTTTGATACTAAGAAATAGACTCGATACTCAATGCCCATTCTTATACCATAATAATAATAAATATAGGTTAATATTAGGTAGGTTAATTTCTGTCCTGTGAATGTGACTTTTTAGTATCGATACTTGCTCAAATTAGTATCTAGTTTTGATAGCAGATTCAGTATCTAATTTTTGATACTTTTGACAATCTTAGTATCTTTAAGAGCTTAAAGATATAAATTTGAGCCAGGAATTTCTTGTTCAGGGGTTGGCACCATACCATGCCTCTAACCCTAACCCTTAACAATAATCTCACTTAAAAACATATGCATAGATGAAAAAAATGTTAATTGTTTTTATTCAGCTACACAAATATTAAATGTAAGTGGTTAATTACTGTGACCTGTGCCTCTGCTGGGAACTAATGGCCGCTCTTAAGATTTTAGTCGTCAATGGCAACCGCATGAGCTTCCACACACTGCCATGGCAACTACAATCTGTGTAAGTAGACCCAATGGGACATATTGTTTCTTTATAGTTGTGGCACTTCTTCATCTAACATCAAACATCTCTGAAGAAAACCAAAGCCAGCACATATGAAAGCTTAACGCATTGTCTTTTTATTTATATATATTTACATCCAATCATTATGCAAGTCCCATCTTTACACCTATACAGTTTTCCTGTTGTCAGTATAAAATAAAGTTAATCACAATAATATTAGCAAGTGTGGTAATACAGGAGGCTTTCAAAGGAATGGCAAGGAGAGGGAAGTGAAAGCTAAAAGGCTCATATAAAGCATGTGGTCATACAGCCTCTGTCATCCAGGAGAACATTTGTTAAACTGTTTCTGACACACAACATCTTGACTACATTTTATTCCCTTTTAATACTGTATCTATTCATCTCTAGACTGTAATTCATATTTGACAAAACAAATATTAAAATAATAATAATAAATAATAATTATTAAATTATTATTAGAACGTACTCTGCCGTGCTTATCACTTGTTCAGATTGTCTTTTCGGAAATGACCTTAGACTATTCAGTAAACGTGGTAAACACCCTGAAACTCCAGAGCCCCAAGCTTCTCTGTCTGATGACCTGACTGTCACCCAACTGTGGCTGCACCCCACTCCCATACTGGGCTTTTTGCCTATGCGTTTCCTGGCAACAGACATCAGCCATGACCGGCCCTGTAGGCGTATGTATAAAATACACATTCAATCCAAAGCCAAAACAGCTGGTTTGGAGGCTACACCACGTCTGAGCAGACAGGAAGGTCTGAGGTGGCATGTAAAGTGACTGGTATTAGTCTACTACTGTATGAGATTGTTTTGCACAGCATGGATGAAGACACCCACGCTAGTTTGAAGTGCTGTTCACATCTTTAAAATATGTATATATTTTAAACCATCACTTTGTTACAAAAGGAGTAAAAATGACCCCATATGCTATTTACAGTATTATTTTTTACAACTTTACATTGCTTTAGATTCAAAACAAAGAAAATGGATTGAATCTGACTTAGCTGCAGTATATTTGGATTTGGTGTTTGTGATGTTCCACTGTGTGTTTTATTATTGACAGTAGACTAATAGCACAGTGCGCTCCTTTGCATGCCCAGTATGTAGCTTTGCTGATCCCTCTCTTGTCATTTCTTTAAAATATGCAGAGGTACACCTGTGTACTTCAACTTCAAGTTTTAAAAACACCTAAAACACCTCTTGGTTAAAAAAAAAAAGAAGAAAAAAAAAGTTAACTAAAAAACTGTCACCCCTTAAGACTTAAATCAGTGGTATTGTACAGATAACACATGGATGCAGCATTTCAGTAAACTGTGGAGAGTAGGTCATTAATTCCATGGTTTTCAGTGGGCTTGCATTTATTGCTTGTTTGAATGGCACACTGGCAGGATTTCCAGATAAAGTAAGGATCATTTGAATAGCATAAATGATAAAATACATTTTATTACTGTCACTTTTGGCGTAATGTCACCTTGCCGTGGGCCATTTGTCAATTCTGGCTTCATCTTCACAGTCCAGTCTGGAGGAGAAACTTGAAGTGAAAATCTTGATTAGTAGCAAAAGAAGACACAGTTGTGCTACAAGTGCTTCTGAGTTCTTGGCACCTGTGGCCTCAGTCCAAGTGAGTCCTGGGTATGCCACAGTGGTAAATCTTCACAGGGAGGTAGAGAGAGAGAGGGAGTCCAGGCTGTCCCAAGGCGACACCAAACCCCCTGTCCACTGCCAATGTGGCATATTCCTCCCTCAACCCTCACCCTCCTCGTTTAGTGGAACAGTCCATTGACAGCCATCTTCAGAGACACTAATGAACTCATCAGGGTGGGTTCAAACCAGCAAATAAGACAGGTAGCAGTAAATAATACATTGACGTCAGACAGAGGAACCACTATTCACAATCACACTTGAAATCAACAGCAGCTGCTTTTCAAGGCATTTTTCCATTATTCCTCTCAGTGGTGTAGCATTGATGGTAGCAAGCAACCCAAGATAAACATCGTTCTAAGACTTAAAATGTTGGCAGTTTACATTCATGCCCGTGGGCGTTTGGCCTGGAGGCGGCGGAGCACTCCCAGCTTGTGTACAATTGTGCAGCTTTCTTTTCCTCCTGAACCGAGAGCATGAACAATACTGACATTTCTACGAAGGTACAATTTTTAGAATTGAGATTAAAAAGTGTAAGCTTTTTCTATCAGTGGTCTCAGCTTATGCCCGTTACTGTTTTTGCCCTCAACTAAAGGAGCCTCCTTCAGCAGAGGAGGTCTCCATGTAGCATCCTTCTAAAGCTCAACGAATAAAAATACACTGTCATCTCAAACTGGCTACAGGAGTACAGACAGCCACAGTGTGGTTCAGATTGTACATCAGCATGTTTGTATCACTACATTCTGCGTTTGAATTTTTGAATTGGAGGGGGGATGCTACAAGGCATAGCATTCACATGACATAAATGCATAAGTCAGTGCACTTTGTTTTTACAATTAAGATCCAGCGTTGGACTTCCATTAACACAGCCCACGTGTCCAGTGCATAGGGCCTTGGCAAAGGCAAGGTGAATATTAATGCCTCTGTTCAATGTATGGATCAGTGTGGATCCTGGCATACTGTCCATGAATGAGCTTTGAAATTTCATTCAGCAAAACAGACAATGGCAGCAGCAGAAATGGCTCAGAATTGACAGACTTCACATTCTTCTAAAATATAAACAACAATAAATGTACAGTTAACACTGAGCAATGGGTGTTTCCTTCCTTCAGATTCTTAACCAGTGTGTTACATAATGGGAGCAAAACATGTTTATGAAGCATTGGTGTTTAAAGCCTTATAGTACCAACAGATCTGTACTCATCAGAGGTGTTTAAAATGCTTCAGCTAAAGCACTCTTACATTGATCTGTGCATCTGTATGAATTGAGCCCCTTTGGCTAAAAAACAAGGTTTAAAGGGGCCAAAACACCAGCAACAAAACAAATGTGGATTTGAAACAATTAACTTGAGCTTGAAGTACCTAGGGTTCCACTGTGGAAAAAATGGTTCTGTGCTGTCGCTGTGGGCACTAACCCATGTCTGATTCTGATATAAAAAAAAAATTAAAGCAAAGAAAAATATCTTCCATATGTCTATTGTTTCACTGTGTCCCATGTGCTGTGTTTCTTACCAAAGTTATTTTTGCATTTAGAAATGCGTTTCATGCAAGAAGTACAAGGTTTTACTCCAAACAAAATTAACACATTTGTTTGTCTATACAAGAACAATATTTTTTCATATCCATACAGTATATAGTATATATTAGTATTTTGTCTTCTTTTCCAGGGCAGGCACCGTACACACTGGGTACAGAGGCATGCCACACTTGCATTGCTTTTGCATTCTACAGTTGGTGGGCGGGCAGGCAGCGTGCTATCCACGCAGGCTTCACTTGGTGAGTGGATTTTACTTTTCGCATTTGTTTGTGACTCTCATTACAGCTGGCCCCTACAGTCTAACTCTAATCCACACCATGGGAGCGCTCTGCGTGGATGACATCTGATGGGGGTGGGGTCTGGGAGCTTCAAATGGAATAATAAAAGCAGTGCAGCAAGGCTCTGTGGCACATGCAGAGATGATGGGGCGGGGGATGGGAGGGCCAAAGGTCAGTCTTGGGTGTTCAAGGTTCAGATGGGAGGTTTGGGGTCTTGCCCAGGGTTGCAGACAGATCCATGAATGGGTTTTGGAAAGGTTTGAAGGAAAAGTCTAGACAGGAAGGATCAAATGATGATTACAATTTGAATTAGATTTTTACATATTTTTACTTTTATGTTTTTTTTGGGTTTTTTTTTTTTTTTCATATTTTTCAAAATGTATGTTCCTTTTTACATATGGGTAAAGTCTCAGCTTAGGTTCAGAGTGGTAAAAGTCTGAATCCACTGCTGGTTGAATGGGTGGAGGATGGAAATGGAGAGAGTAGGATAAATCAATAATTGAAATTTAAATGTATATGAACATACATCTAAATGGAGGGGGGGATTTTAATCATTTTGAATAATTGTTTGTTTTGTGCTCATTATGTGCTGTAGGTTTACAAGTATTGCTCATATTGTACCCAGGTTGTTTAAAAAGAAAACCTGGATTAATTTTAAAAAAAATGTAGCCAGTGTAATAGCTAAATTTGCATAATATTTGGTATTAATACAAAATAGTTTAGTAATTACTGGTCAAATAGTAAACATATCATAAATGTAGAATCAGTCTTTCCTAAGTACGTAAACATTTTAATACAAAGTAGTAGTGTTTGAATAATGCCTGAAACTTGGTGAGAAAAGGGTGTCCGTATGTATCAATTAAAAAGAGGTTAACTGATCTTCAAAACGTTGTTGTGGCCTAAAAGTTGACCAAGCTAAAGCACACTGTTAACACAGTCTAGCTCCAACATGCAGCTACTGTATATTGTGTGTGTAAAGAAGACAGCCAATCAGAGACCCACTCCACTGGCGTAAGATCAGAATCAATCAGGGAAAGAGAGGGGATCTGTGCTACAAGTCCCCAGAGGTGAGTAGTACTCAGTTGCATTTACTTGAGTAAATTTTAAAGAAATTGTACTTTTCAGAGTACTTTTCTAGCAGCATACCTTTACTCCTACTTCAGTAAGATTTTATTAAAGTAACAGAATTCTTCCCACTGCGAGTAAGTCTACAAGTGAGTTATGTACAAGTTATGTTGGCAATATCAAATGATTTGAACATTTGTGTTTCTTGCACCACTCCTTCAAATATTATTTAGTTTTTTAAATTTTTGTGTCTGTCCTTTGAACATACCAGATTTTAAGCATTATTAAATGTTTGTTTGAATAGTGGAGTGTGACACAATGACACAATCAAACAACATGGTGATCTGGCGCCTTCTTTAAAATGCTTTAAAATTACTGGAAAGGCTACGGGAATATTTAAAGAATATTAAATAAACATTTACATTCTTTTAAAAGCATGTCTAAAAATTTATTCTAGGCTATTTATGCAATATTAAAAATTTTTTTGAAAAACTTAACTGCATTTGATATCCTGTTTCGGTATTCGGCCAAACATTAAATTTGCCCACAAATTTTCATTTCGGTGCATCCCTACTTCAAATTATAAAGAAGAGGAGTAGTTGTCCCAAATACTTTTTTACTTACTTTACTCTTACTCAAGTAAAAGTTTTGGCTACTCCACCCACCTCTGCATGTTCCTTTGTCTTTTCTATCAGCATCATCTCTCCCTCTTTTGGCTAGCAGTAATCTCGTGGTGAGCTCCAATATGGTGTCTTGAAAGAACAGAAAGAGGCCAGAAAGGTGGTTATCTACTCTGCAAGTCATCAAGTTAGACTCAACTGGACTACTTCAAAACTAGACCAAAAACCTACAAAAACTAATTACATCAAGATTTTTTATGAACAAATCTTTGATCATTTTGTTTCTACTGACCAAGCCCTAGGAGAGGGTGCCTAAATGGCGAGTTAGAAGTTTGTCTCAGTAACACAGACTTTCACTTACAAGAAGGAGGGAAGGCTAAGATACAAACAATAGCTTAACAAAATATAAAAAACAAGTCTTCTTTAAAAAAAATAAAGAAATAATAAAAAAAAATGCAACAAAACTGTAACAAAATGTTAGAGAATGAACTAGTTGATATTAAAGTTATCTGTAAGGAAACAAAATAAATATGTTTTGAGGAGAGGATGTGGCTGGGCACCTGTCTCCCTCTCTCCCCCTCTCCATCCCCTCTCTCCGCTTCGCCCCTCACTCCTCGCGGATTTGCAGGCGGTATCGGCTGTAGCGAATCTGGAAGAAGAGCCTTTCCAGCGGCGAGCGGCTCATCCCGGGCAGCCTGTAGTCTTCACTCTGGCTGGTCTGGCGGAAACCCAAAGACTCGTACAGCTTGTGGGCGGCCATTTTCACAGCGGTGGTGCCCAGGATCACTGCAGCAAAGTTGTTCCGGACGGCAAACTCCAGCACCCTCCGCCCCAGAGCCTTGGCGATGCCCTTGCCCCTGTATCGAGAGTCCACCGACATGCGCCGCAACTCCACTGTGTTGTCCTCCTCTCTGCCCTGTGCTGCCACGATGCCCACAATGTGCCCATCCAGGACTGCCACCCAGAAACAGGAGCCTGAGGGGGACAAAAACACACAACATTCAGCTTGTAATGAAACTGCAAACGGTACATAAGGTTGCTGTTTTTTTGCATATATATTTATTGCTTTTTAGTTTAGACAGAATAAACACAACAAAAACAAAACAAACATTGCCCATTCATATATTGGAAACAGATACACCCATTTCAAAATGTAAATGCCTTATTCATAATAGCTGAAATCTCAAGTCCCATATACATCACAGAATGTTCCCAAGTCTTCTTAAAAATATTGTCAAGGTTGTCGTTTTAAAGATGCATTATGCAACTTTTCTGGTGGAGGGTCTGTCACCTCCTTGTTTCTATGGATATGTCATTGCTCTGCCCTTTTACAGGGTAGTTGCCTCTCCACAGATCTGACCTGTAATTTGGTCTCCATGAAGATAGAAAAATTTAATACCATACTGTGAAACATTCCAGACAAAGCAATAACATCTCTGTGGAGAAAACAATTTGATGGACCCTCCACCATTAAAGTTACACAGTGCACCTTTAACTTGGTCTGTGATTCAGGAACAGGAAAATATCAAAAAGGCTCCTCCATTATAGAAAATACTGTTAATATTTCAATATTATGTGTGATTATGTGTGAGGCCTCTGAGGGAGAACAACTTTTGTTCTGACAGAGCCAAGACAAATACAGACAGGCAAACAATGTTAGGCCAGTGCTGATGAAAATGTCAGCTGACAGTGCTCCTCCAGCAGAACCATGTTAGCGCTCCTCTGTCATCACTCTGTTCAGAAAGCTTTAGAGCTGGGGCTTGGGGTTAATGGGACAGATGCAAAAAATACTGGAGAGGCATCAGCACATTTTCAGATCAGTCTCATTGTTTTGCTTCAATTTTAATTGAATTAATTTAATACCACTTTGTGATAAATTGGCCTTATTTTTTATGATTTTTGGTGAAATCCTTGTGCAGTTGCTGCTAAAGCCCCTAACTTAATTTCCATCTACTAATGACAAGCTTTCAAGGAATATGACCCCGTGAACCTTCTGTTTTCACAACGTAACCAAGTTCAAGTCGTGTTTGTAACATGTGCTGCCACAGGTTTATGAAAATACCATCTGTTTTTGGAGATAAACAAATCTGACCCTGATCCCTGGCGCAGAGTGACTTGTGTGGCTGCTCTCTGACCCTAGAATAGTTGTCTGTAAAATGACTAATATAACAGTTTACTAAAATACCAATTTTTTAAAGAACCCAACAATATTACAATTTAAATGTATAAAGATTCTATATATAATCTGATACTGCCCGTATTACTATAGATACTGCTTAATCTACCATTATTACTGCCACTGCTATCTTTTTAATCTCAGCACGTCATCACCTTAGCCTGCCATTCACACTTAATGGCGGGCTAAGGTGAGCATCGGCTTGTCATTTTTTTTTCTCTGGAGAAATGACACCACTGCAGGTTACTAATAAGCTCAATCTCAAGCTTGCATTGAAATGACTCAGGCTTGACTTTAAATGACATCTGTGGTAAATACATGGAGCACCACAGGAGACAGTTTGCACCAGTGTCCAAGTTTTGAAAACTGAGTGAAAAATTATTCCAAGGATTTAAGATTACAATCAAAATCCTTGCATTATCTTTCAATTAACAATGAAAAGCTGCTCCCTGATAAAGTAGCAATAAAATCTTGTCTTTCCTCTGGGCAAATATAGGTCAAGTAACATTTCCAGGAATTACATTAGCAATTTTGCCTCAATCAAAATCAATCCAATGAAATGTTTTAAAGGTCCTATATTACGCAAAATTTATTCTTGAGAGCTTTTAACCATGTTATAATGCTATTACCTCCTCAAAAACATAACCAGAGTTGTGTTTTGTTTCATCTCCAAAGCTCAAAACGCTCTGTTCTGCCTTGTGATGTCATTAAGTGGTAGTTTTCAAATGAACAGCTACCTTTTACCCTTTGTACAGTAGAGATTGGCAATTCCAGGGCCAACATTATCCACATGATTCTAGTGAAGATGTATGGAGTTTCAAAGCACAGCGGAGCACTTCTGTATTCCCACATGACATCACAAGGTGGAACGGGTTGTTTTCTGTTTCAGAGAAGAGCTCAGCCTAAATTTGCACGGTTTGTGTGTTAAACAAGTGTGAATGAAACAAAATACAACTCCAGGTATGTTTGTGATGAGGAACCAACATCATAACAGATCAGAAAATAGTGTAATATGGGCCCTTTAACATTAGAAAGTAAGTAAGTAATTTGGCTGTCATATGCAGAAGTGTGAAGTGAGTAAAGTGTACTGACTTGTTGAATGACGACAGATGTCTCTAAAAAGGCACTGTGTTAACTGGTGTCATGCATGTTTTTCTGTTTGTGTGTTACAGGCATGCGGATGGAATGTGACCTCCTCGCCACATGTTAAACTGGGCCAAGCCAAGGATCAAGACCCAAAGTACACATAACATCGTACAGCTCTGTGAGTAAATCAGTTGTACAGAAAATTGCCTATATTCTGTATCTGTCTGTGTAGTCCCTCAGTCATCCAGGTAGGGTCCATAACAAAACAAAAATTCAATTCTGTGAAGTTTTTTGAAAAAAACAAAAAACAAAAAAAAAACCTAAATATATTTTGCTATATTCTGTACGTCTCTGTTTTGGAAATGAAAGCTTTGGGACATTTATGACTCGACATTCAACACATATCTGCACCAATAACAATACCAATAGCCATAGCCAATGCCTTGGCTGAGTAGTCCATTCATTTTACTAAAACACAAGTAATCATTAGATCATCAGATTAGAACATTTTTTCCCAGTTTGGCCATTTTTTTGGTAAATAATCTTGCTCCTGTCTATTGATACTTTGCAGCTGATGTCATCAACATTCCCTGCAGGTGTGAAGCTAACTAAATGCACTACTCTGTTAGAAGCTCTGCCCTTAAAAAAGTCTCTCACACATGAAAGCACAGTCACAAGCTAGCTAGCATTAGCCAACTTTTTTTTTCAGTTAGTCACTCTCACCTTTTTGTCTAAACAGGACCATAAACACATATTGCTCACAGGCTCCTGAAAATGTGTTATTTAAATCCATTTTGTATTTTTTACTTGAGCTTTCAGACTATCTTAAAACTTTTTGTCTGTTTGCTAATGTGTGCATCGTGTCACCATGGTACCTGCTGAACATCTCCAGATACACATAAAACACCCCCGACATGATGTCACTGCAAGGTATCAATTAGTCATCATCAATACTGATAAATAAATCTGGTTAAGTTTAAGATTGCGCCACTGAACATTGAAGTAAGATGATCATTGAAAAAACAAAAAGTTTCTCCTGTTTTTTTCTTTGACCAAATGACAGGGGCCACTTGTGCTTCTATAATGAAAACTAGCTGGGCTCCAAACTGTTAGAGGGGATATCGCTCATCTTGGAATGTGTAACTAAACACATAAAATGGCATGAATGGGGTTAATCAAGCAGAATTAAGAGTGGAAATAGCTGACAATGACAGTGAGGTGCTATGAGAAAATATATTAAAAAGTCATAGATTTCGAAAGAGCCCAAAGGGGGAGGGAAACTTGAATCTTCCATTATCCAGGTCGGGGGAGGGGAGCTAAGGTGTGCGCAGGATCTCAAGACGAGGAATAAATCATTGCACACAGTGATGAAAGTGAGAAAAGCGGAAATAGAAATGAGCCTTACAGATAATTTGTAACGATCTGCAAATCTAATTACATCTTTCTCTTCAAAGAAACGATCAGATTTCTCAAAGTACTAAGGATCCAACTGCAAAGGATGTTAACATGTCTCACTGCATTCACTCTATCTCCTATAGGCAAATGCAAGCTGATGGTGAAATGTGTACAAGAGGAGCACAGGTAAATTCAGGAATAATTTGTCTAATAAAGTGTTTGCAAGCTAGACATTATCTTATTTTGTTCACAAGGTTAACAAATAAGTTAAATCTCCTCAAAAGACTGTTAAAGGGCTCATTTTACACTATTTTTATGATCTGTTATAATGTTGTTTCCTCATCAAAAACATACCAGGAGTTGTGTTTTGAGCCTTGGAGACGTAGACAGACTAATAATGCAGCTTTAGTCAAACATGTATGAATGAAACAGAACACAACTCAACATTATAACATTATGGCTTAAAGGTGCATTGTGTAACTTTTCTGGTGGAGTGTCCGTCACCTGCTTGCTTCTATGGATATATCATTCTGCCTGGAATGTTCTACAGTATGACATTAAATAGTCCTACCTTACATTTGTTAAGTTACAGGTGGTTTTATAGCTCAAAATACCTAGAAAAACCGGCATTCTGACTGTGAGCGGGGTTGCCTCTCCACAGATCTGACTTGTAATTTGGTCTGGTTTGGTTTCCATGAAGATAGAAAGGCTTAATACCATACTGTGAAACATTCTAGACAAAGCAATAACATCTCCTTTAAATTTAAGTTATATTCAAATCCTCTACAGTCAGACAGATGACAGTTGTCAGCAGTGTTTTGTGATTAAAATGAGGAAGTACTGAAAACAGAAACTCAACTTCCATCTATATCTGAATTAAATTAAAGTAGTTTTATCCAATTCCTCCACAGTTAGACACATGATGTTATCAGCAGTGTTTTGTGGAGGTTCTGTGTCTAGCCCTGTGTCCTGGCCTGTGTGGTGCATGTGGAGCATTGATTAACTTGTCACATGAAGCTGCCCCACATCAGCACTTCTCCCTTCTCTGTCATAGATTAATGGGGCTAAGGGAATATAAAGGACACTTAAAGGATGTGTACATGAACCCACAACATCTGATGAATTATTCATTTTAATTTCTCTATGCTTTTACCGTAAGCGACGCCCTCACTACCACAGTCAACTTGGCCTTTGAGCTTAATGTATGGACCAGGCACTCTGGCAGACAACTGGGGTGGTCAAAATGATAAAAAATTAGATACTAATAGATAAACTAGTATTAAAGCTAGATTTTGAGTAGGCATCGATACTAAAAAAAGTCACATTTACAGGACAGAAATGAACCTTTCCTGAAGCTTTAGAATGATCTTGAGCTGTATCAGAACAGGTATAAGAGCACATAGACTAGTATGGACCACTATGGAACCCACCTGGACAACTGATGGATTACACAGATGATAATATAAAATAAAGTACTATGATTTAATGTTGAATAGGACATTCTAAACAGTTTTTTTTATCATCATCATGATATTGGAATCTGCATTGAGTATCGAGTCTATTCCTTAGTATCGAAATTGAGTTTGAAACTGAGTATCGTGACAACACTAACATGCACGTCCATTAGCTAAAGAGACTAGTTATGTGTCCATATAAAGTCAGGTTTACAGCCTCAGCACGTGAAAGTGTTTGTTTCCATGCAGCTTGAATGTACAGGGCCCCATTATACACACATGTTACTGTTGACATGCCACTGTTCTCATAGTTGCCAATACTACAGCCTGCTTCATTCTGTTTGGTCATCTTCTACTACTAAGGTTGTCAAAAGTATCAATAATTGATACTAAAACTTGTATCAAAACTAGATACTGATTTAAGCAGGTATTGATACTAAAAACGTCATTCTTGGACAGAATATCACTGGACAGAATATCTTTAGAATGATCTAGATTAGTATATGCCCATGGACCACTATGGAACCTACCTGGATGACTGAGGGATTATGTAGATATAAAACCACCATGGTAATGGTAGAAAGTACTATTATTTAATGTTGAAAATCACATTGTTTTGTCAAAAATCACATTATTGTCAAAATAAAGTGTTTTTTTTTAAATTATCATCGTGGTATCTGTATTAAGTATCGAGTCTATTCCTTAGTATCAAAATCAAGTTTAAAATTTTAGTATAATGACAAATCTAGTTGTTTTTTTTCCTATAATTTAAGGGCCATGTTACACTGTTTCCTGATCTATGTTATAATGTTCTTTCCTCAATAAAAATATACCTGGAGTTGTGTTTTGTTTCATTCTCACATTTTTAACACACAAACCTTGCATATTTTGGGTGAGTCCTTTTCTCAAACGGAAAACACAGGGAGTAATACAGGGAGTGCTCCACAGTAATACAAGGAGTGCTCCACTGTGTTTTTAAACTCCATACACCTTCACTAAAACCATTTAGATAATTTCAGCCCTGGATTTGGTAAATCTCTACTAAACAAAAGGTAAAAGGTAGCTGTTAACTTGAAAACTAAAAACTCATGACAACACAATGTGGAAAAGCATTTTGAGTACTGGAGATGTAAACTGACACTATTACTCAAATATGTTTGAATGGAAAAAAAAAAAAAATAGAACTCCAGGTATGTTTTTGAGGGGGTAGCTACATTCTAACATGGCTTAAAACTCATAAGAGTAAATTTTGTGTAATATAGGATCTTTAAATACAACACGTCGAATCAATGGGAGTAGATTAGATGAAGATTTAAGAGTGACTCCCATGTTTAAACTTCCTTTTTTCTATATTTTTTTCTTGTCATTTTCTGTATAAAGAGTTGTTTTTGTGTGAACTCCTGTGGTGGAAAATATGCTTTGGTATGATTAATTGTGAACCAAATGTCTTATGTAACATTAGAGTACAGATGTTTCCTTTAAGAGAGACACAAGGGATACGGGGGCCGTAACCAACCATTCCCAGAATCAACCACTTCGGGTTGCCAAAACATCTGTGACTTACAATGGGGAATGTGATTACGTGACTAGGGGATTGTCTTGATATGGGGATATAACTCCAAAGAGGAGGTTCTTCATGGTCAATCGGTTGTTTGGTAGCTGGTGGCCCTTGTCTCCCTATCTCCGTGCGTCTCTCTCTAGATGCGTCTGTCCTTACCAAAGTGCATTTCTCACTCTCTATAAGGTTCTCTATAGTTTAACCAGAGCACAGTACACAGTACTTATAATACTTGTAATTGTAATTGTAACTGCATTATCTGAAATAAATATCACCTAAACTTTCTCTCGGCTCCGGTGGTTCCTCTGAAAACAACCACACTCCCAAGCAGTTTTAGTCTAGTGAGTGCAGTATGAGTCAGATATATATAGATAATAGTTTTAGCTTTTGCCATGCCCCTTTCTTTTTTTTTTCAATGAATCGATCAGCAAGACATGTCTGTAGTCGAACAAGAAATTCTTTAGTTGATGACAGTTCTAGTATTGATACAAATTCTGATGGTAATTGTAATTTGAGTAATTGAAATGCATTGGCTTTTTAAAATTTATTATAAAATGTATTTAAAAAATTATGACATTTAATTCTTGTTGTATTTTTAATTTATTATTGCCATTTATATTTTTACTCTTATCATAATATATTATGATGTTTGATCTAAGTAAATGCAAATTTTTCATTTTGTAATTTCAGATTTTCTAGATTTTCTTCCTCCTCCAAAATCTCATCTCATGATTTTGTGTGTGCAGTATGACGGATGCCACAGTGGCGCCTCCTCTGCACCATCAGCTGACATGAGAAATAATCAGGGAGAGCTGTACTCAGGTGGGAGGCCATGCTGGCTCCAACCATATGGTGCTCCTGTTATTGCTACAGATACAGCATTTTTTTAGATAAGAAAACTTGTCTCACAACAGGGAAATTCCACCGTAGTCTATAAATTGCACTGTGAATTGTCATCTCTTTGCAACAGGCTTTTCTAGCATTCACCTGAGAATTGAGAATGTTGCTTCTTTACCTCAATTAACCTTCTTCCTACATAATATAATTTAGTTTTTTTGTCCATGTAGATGTTATTGTTTTGTCTGAAATGTTTCACAGTATGGCATTAATCCTTGCTATCATCATGGAGACCAAACCAAGCTAAGTTACTGGTCAGATCTGTTCAGAGGCACTGTCAGAATTCTTGTTTTTCTAGGTATTTTTGAGTAATAAAACCACCTGTAATTTAATAAATGCAAGGTAAATCTGTTTAATGTCATACTGTGGAACATTTGAAGCAGTATCCATAGAAACAAGATGGTGATGGACCACCAACCAAAAAGTTACATACTGCACCTTTAATCTATGTCAGTCTCCCTGGAACTAAAATAGGCTTAACAGTAGTGATGGAGAACAGTTTTCTGCCTGAGAATAGCTCTGGTACATTGTGAGATTTGCCGGTAGTTGTTTTGACATCCTCCTGTCCTGTGCAAGCCCCTTTGGCAGCCATATTGCCTCATTAAACCATCCATAATACAGTAGCATCAATTTCACTGAAAGTCCATCTTGTCCTAACTTCATATTCAATTTACATTTGGAAATTTAGATTGCTGTTTCTTGTTTAGCCAGATTTCTTGATATTTAGAACATACCATCACTTCTAATTTTGCTCTTACAGTAACAGCTCTAATCTATTATGTGCTTTTCTTAGTAATGCTATAGACTGCACATTTGCACTAAGGATAAAATGTCTTTATTTACTATATAATATGTTACTTGGAAAAGTGTCCTTAAATTACCAAAGAAGGCAAAGAACACTGACTTGAGCCAATGTGGACAGTGTCCATAAGAAGTGAGCTATTGGTGAAATTCAGCATTGCATTACAATGACTAACTTGTGTTTGTCAATTAAAATGAACTACTTGTTGAATGTAAAAAGACTATATATATAAATGTATACAGCTAACCCGCTAGCCACTGTGTTTCATATAAGTGAGCATGGGGTGCCTCTGGCTCCACTGACTCTGTTTCCAATTTCCTTACACTGGAAAATTGTCTCCCCTCTCTGACAATATAGTAGACAAAAGACAATATAGTAACGCAAAGCTATTTCATATATAGGCACACCTATTTTTTCATTTGGCATTCCTCTACTGGAAGTAAATTTAATACATGCCCATAATAACTGATCAGTCAGTGGTACCCAGGTGTCCATTCATTTTGATGGATCAATTCTCTTTGTATAGACAGGACCACTCTCATTGTCCTTAGGCAGTGATGCTTGACCACGCTCCGAAACACATGGCCAATAATGGGACTGTTAAACTGCAGCTGCATGTGCCATGGATTACAGGGGTACAGTGTCACAGAGGATCACACAATGGCTGTATCTGACACCTGCTTTTATAGAAAATAGTGATGGAAGGTAACAAAGTACAAAAGTAAATGTACAATACTTGAGTCAAATTATTACATATCTGTACTTTACTTGAGTACATTTTACAGTGGATACCTTTTACTTTTACCTTACTACATTTGAGAGCATGCATCTGTACTTTCTACTCCACTACATTTTATATCTGGACTGAAAAGTAAAAAGTTCTTTTCTTGACAGTGTGAGACCTGTTGAAATGGCTGAGACTTATTTTTAGCACATTTAATTTGACTTAACGTGCCAACTTTGAGCAAACCAAATACACAAAAACAGCCAGAAAAATTGAGAAATCAATTGAATCACTAAAAATCTGCTAAATTCTTTATCAAAATCATTACATTTGATTCTTTAATAGTTCTGAAAATCTATGCAAAATACTTTTATTTTTTACTCTTAAAGTACATTATTATTTTCACTTTTACTCTTACTTGAGTAATCTTTTGCCCATCTATCTGTACTTTTACTTGAGTAGCAATACTGAGTACTTCATGTAGTGGACTGATATAAACCCCATGATTTTAGCTGTCCGTGAATAAACAGTGGAGGAATGTGTGACGTATCATATGTTTAGAGTTAGTTCCTGTGCCTGGTGAAATTGAAGGTGTAGAGATGGATTTTTCCTACAGAGAAGGAAATGAGCACTGTTGACTGCCAGTGTAGTGCAGAAAGTGTATCAGCACTTTCTCTTCTGCGATCAATAGGGCTGAGATGCTCCCCCTCCTCTTTAGCCACAGCCTCCTTCAAGCAAGAAAGAGGAAGCAAGTGGGGGAAGGAGCTGAGAGAAGCAGGGAGGAGGGGTCCCACAAGAAGACTACATTATAGGCTGCTTCGGTACTGCCATTTTTAGTACTTTGTAGCTTTTCTACTTTATATTATTGCTTTATTCTATTATTAAAGGTGTATTGTGCACCTTTTCTGGTGGAGGGTCCATCAAATGCTTTTCTCCCTGCAGATGTTATTGCTTTGTCTGTTTGTCTGTTATAGGTCAGATCTGTGGAGAGGCAAATCTCACAGTCAGATTGCCTGTTTTTCTAGGCATTTCTGAGCTATAAAACCACCTGTAATTGAATAAATGTAAGGTAGAGTTGTTTAATGTCATACTGTGGAACTTTACATAGAAACAAGGAGGTGACGGACCCCCAACCAAAAAGTTACATAGTGCACTTATAAGTATTTTTTATTATTATTATTACTAAACAATATGTTGTCTTTAACAGAATGAATAACAACAATATATTTATGTAACAAAGTAGCTATTATCCCCCTAATGGTGAAGGTGAGTTTCACACCGGTCTTACCTGTAGGCTTCATATAATACGCCTCTATGTCGGCCATGTCCGTGTGCAGAGCGTAGTCCAGATAGTTGTGGATAACTTTGCTGCTGTAGTAATATCGTGCTCCCATCAGAATGAAGGGGGTACAACAGGTCAGCGTGATGGATTTGGTCACGACAAAGCACATTACTATGGAGAAATGGAAGAAAAATAAACGAAACCTGTCAGAAAAGAGAATCAGATGTTTGATTTTTGGTGGATTTGAACCAATGCAAACAAGTATAACACAAATGATTATGATAGAAGCAGTAAGAGCAGAGAACAGTTATTAGAAAAGACACGCCATAGTGTAAAAAAAAGGTCATTAGATAAAACGAGCAAAGTGAAAAACAAGTTGGAGATGGGCATCATATTACTCCACTAAACATATGAATGCTTCTGGTGTCAAAGTTTATGAGACTGAAGCTGGTTTTAGGGAAGACTTTGTGGTCAGATTAACACCGCAACAAAACAAGTCAGATTTCACAGGCAAAATGCAAAACAAAAGACAATACTTTGGAGTGAAGATATGCTGCAGGGAGCGCACTCATCATGCACTGCGCACACCCACAAATTTTTGAATGTGCGTTAGTGGTGAACGTGCGCGCACACCGCGAGCCAATCCTCAAAGTCTTTGAGCCATTCATTCACGGCACCGGCATGTCACCACATCCCCAGAGCCGGTTTGAACGCACATGCACCACGCGCTCGCCCATGCCTTTTGTTGCATGACGGTAACATGCCGGTGTTTGCCGGTACAAAGAGCGTGAGGCCGCAGCATCACGCTTTTTGTTTTTGCTTTTTGTGCACGGAAAGCAGCTCGAGCTTGTAACCATTTCAACGGTATTTAAATAAAACTGTGGCTTTTACTTATAAAACAAATTCTACAAACATGCTAGAGACAATCATCCGCACTCACCTGTCAACATAGCGTATATAAGCTGGGTTTTGGGCTGCTGTCGGAGCCCCCTGAATGCACTGTTGGGTATCCTCTCCATGATTCCCTCGTAAAAGATGCGGCGCACCTCCTCCCGGTCCTCGCGTTCGAACTCACGGATAAAAACTGCGTCTTTCCTCACGAGCTTCGCCTCCGCGGGGCTCAGAGCCGCGGCAGAGGGAGAAGAGGGGGTGCTCCACATAATAGACTCTTTTTTGGTCCCTGGTATAGCATCATGTTCGTCCGCAACTATTTTAGTCTCGCAAACCATTTTAGGAGAAAAATGCATGCAACTGGCCGCGAAAAGCAGTTAAGAAAAGAGAAGGGAGAATGGGTGGAAATGGATGAGGCTGTTGCGTTGGAAACTAGATGAAGGGGAAGAGACGAGAGGGGAATGTTTCTGCTGCAACCCTGAGCGTATCTGACGACCAAGACTCGCCTGTGTGACTCGAGCGCTATTTATGCGTGCACACTGGGCGGTAGGATTCAGGTTCAGGGGCCAGGGTAGTCCACCGGCTGCGCAGATTGGTGGAGGCGATGAGCTGCTCGTGGATGGATGAGGGGTGGAGGAACACCATACAGTGATCAGGCCGGTACGAACCGGTAAAAGCGTGCTTTTGGTGTAGGTTAAAACACAACCAGAACAATATGACAGTGTGAATGTAATGCGCAAAGGCGAGAACTTGCGTCAAAATGTGGATTTTCAACTGCAGCTCTTAAATCTATATATAGGCTTTAATCTGTGTGACATTCCCTTCATCATTTCACAATAAGTGTGCTTTAAAATTCATATTATACTAAACAAAGTTATTACTGCTCAACGGACTCTCTGTTGTTGGCTGAAGTGAGCATGCCCATATGTGCCCGGCACCGCGGGCTGAGCCGGTCTGACTGACAGCTTTGCTGCAGTGCAGTGATTACACCGCGCGGCTTTTTATCTGCTTTTGTCAGCCTGCTCCAGTCTCGATATGGACACGAGATACACGAGAACTTTACTCTTTAAATCGCCTGTGCGCCTCAAAGTACTGCGCGTGCACTGCCTTGTATCTGATCTTTACGCACAAGGGCTGTTGAGTCACGCGACCGTGGCGCTGCTCCTTTGTTGCTCCACGACACTCCCTGATGCTAACATCACTGCCAGACATCTTCGTAGTGCTTGTCTGTTTTACTTAAACCGTTATACCATCATACTAATCAACTTTAGACTGGGGTAAAAAAGGCTTTTTTCAATTTAAACAAGAAAGCAACAGTATAGAGACTCAAGAACTGCCAATACATTTACTTTAACTAGAATGTCTTTCAATTTCCACTCAGCCTGTGTGTGTGTGTGTGTGTGTGTGTGTGTGTGTGTGTGTGTGTGTGTGTGTGTGTGTGTGTGTGTGTGTGTGTGTCTGTGTGTGTGTGTGTGTGTGTGTTTTGGCGTTAACATTCTCAGATAAAAAGCCCATTGGATCATCATTGGTAAACTACTATTGATAAGGCTACCCCCACTGCACTGGTCTCCTCCTTCCTTGAGGTAACCCCCTCCCCCTTTAGAGGAACTGGAGAGAGGAGAGCCGCAAGACATTCATCATCCACTGTCACACCAGCACTGCCTCTGTCTTCCGGAGACGCTCTCGTTTTTTCAATGATGTAAGAGCAAATTTACAAAGGAAATGATGTAAACATGGAACCACCTCTTTTAGTAACCAATTGGACCAATTAGATTAAAATAGACACATGCATAAATTGATAAATAATGTTGAAAAGTTGAAAGATGCTGCATATTCAAAGAGCTCATGTTATGCTATTTTATGATCTATGTTGTTTCCTCATCAAAAACATACCTGGTGTTGTGTTTTTAGGCTGAGTTCTTCTCTCAAACAGAAAACACCCTGTTCCACCTTGTAATGTTGTGGTAATACTGTTATAAAATTGTAAATATATGTTATCAAAGTGTGTTGTGCTGTATTCACTCATGTGTGTAAAAGAATCACTTAGTGGAAAAATATTGTGTCTACTCAAACCACAGCTTCAAGGCCGTACCAGGCCGTACCAGGCCGTGCCAGGCCTGGTAGACGAAAGCAAGATAAGGGGACTAAGGCAAGGTGGGCGGGTGGGAACGGAAATACCAAAATATGATGATCGTGTATTATCTCTGTAACTGTGAAATAAAAGCTGAAGCAAGTTGGAGTTCGAGGAGACTCTGGTAAGACAAGAACAGAGGCTGTTGCTTGTCTCAGGGCTCCCTTGCTGCAAGTAAAATCTCACTTGTCTGACCTGCGTTGTCCTTTATCACTAAATGTAAATCTGTGGCAGTTTTTTGGTGATTGGGTTTTCTCCGGAGCGCGGCGCTTCACCTTGACAAATACAGAAAGTGCTCCACTGTGTTTTTAAACTCCATACACCTTCACTAGAATCATTTGGATAATTTCAGCCCTGGAATTTCCAATCTTTGAACAATCTACTGAACAAAAAAGAAAGGGGTAGCTGTAGCTGTTAACTTGAAAACTACTGCTTCATGACATCTCAAGGTGGAACAGAGCATTTTAAGCAATGTAGGACCTTTAATGTTCGTAGAGAAGATAGTCATCCCTCAATCAAAAGTGGCCACCTGAACTTTACACCACAAACCAAGTCTAACAGTGACTGTTAGAAGTCATCTCGGTTTGACATAGGCATGCTCCTATCCACATCCATTAGAGGCTATTGAGTAGAAAGTATTTGAAGTACTTGTTGGTGAGTCCTGGCGTTGCTGCAGTAACCATCTGTGTATCACCCACTGTGGCTCTGAGCTTACCTCATCAGTTTTATCAAAGCGTTGTTCCACTTTCATCTTCAAATGCATTCTGGCTTGTATTTTTTTCTGTGCATCTTGATAAATCCCACTGTGTCATAATAGTTGTAAAATACTGTAAATCATATTTAGTCTTAGAATATGCAGATATATTTTATGCATTATTTTGAGCATGACTTATGATTCCCACAGAGCATCAGTGCTGTCCCATGTCTGTTTTCCATTCTCATATATATATATATATATATATATATATATATATATATATATATATATATATATATATATATATATATATATATATATATATATATATATATATATTCCACCTTGTGATGTCATATGGTACTTTTCAAGTTAACAGCTACCTTTTACCTTAAGTTCAGTAAAGATGGGCAATTCCAGGGCTGAAATTATCCAAATGATTCTAGTGAAGGTGTATGGAGTTTAAAAACACAGTGGAGCGTGTCCTGTATTAACACATGACATAACAAGGTAGAATAGATGGCAAAAAAAGGAGAAAATTTAATTTGTCAACTGGACATAGTTTATTTGGTTGAATACGTTTCGCAGCTCATCCAAGCTGCTTCTTCAGTTCTTCAGAACTGAAGAAGCAGCTTGGATGAGCTGCTTCTTCAGAACTGAAGAAGCTGCTTCTTCAGAACTGAAGAAGCAGGATGAGCTGGAAACGTATTCAACCAAATAAACTATGTCCAGTTGACAAATTAAATTTTCTCCTTTTTTTGCCATGGATTCTACCTGGACGACTGAGGGATTTTACATACAAGGTAGAATAGAGTGTTTTCTGTTTGAGAGAAAAACTAGACTTAAACATGTAGGGTTTGTGTGTTAAACATGTGTGAATGAAACAAAACACAACACCAAGTATGTTTTTGAAGAGGAAACATTATAACATAGATCAGAGGGACTACGAATGTAAATTAGCTGTATGCTAACTTCGGTACATTTACACTTGGATTTTATTTTTTACTGGTGTTTATCAATGTACATTGTCCCTTTTTAAATAAATAAATAAATAAGAAAATAGCCTAATATGGGCCCTTTAAATCACTTTCCCATTTTAGGTCGGGAAATCATCAAAGTATCAAAATAGTGAGGGACTTCAGCAGACACCTGTAAGCAAAATGTCACTTAACGTGTGTCATGTAAGCTCTACTACAATATGTATTGTTTGCATTTCATTTTGTAGTGTAATGTTTAGCGGGCTCTAGTGGTTGAATTGCACAATGTATCTGAATCCTACGTTACCTTGTTACCCACGTTTGTTTATTTATCACAATATATAAGTAGTTTCCTTTATTCCAGGGTTCAGTTATAGTCTATTAGAGGACTTTTCACTTAAAATAACCTATAATACGAATGCTCCAGGGAATGTATATGCAACAATTCATTAAAAAAAAAGTTACGTTAGCGCCGCGACTTTGGAAAAATAAATCGTATTGGCTGCAATTAACGTGTTTTTTTTTCCCCCTAGTTGATTCAGCTTGTTCCTGTGTGTAATCAGATCTTCCAATAGCGATCACTGTATAGTCAAAGCTGCCTCGTCCACATATTTGGAGATGCTCGCGTTGTGGCGCCGTAAAACGAGATTTCCGCCCAAACACATTGGCAACAAAAACAGAGAGCGTTGCCAGCGCATTGCAGCACCGACTGTTGGGTAAATGTAGCTGCAGTTTATGTATCCTCTTCCAGTGTGTTATGGGCTGTCTGCATTTCCAGCGGGGAACCGTTCGGAGGAAGAGTACTGCATTGCTGCGACACAACTGGCAGCGTGCCTTTACTTCAAGCCCCCCCTACTGGTGAAAACAGGGTCCCACTGTGTCTCGTCTAAAACCTGATGTAAATAAATAATGGAGTAAAGTGTGTGGGAGGGGATGAGGTCAGCGAAATCACTAGGACCTGCAAACATAGCAACTGCCACTCGGATCTTGCATTCTCACTTTCTCTGGGGCTATTTTGGCCTGTGGCAATTAACAAAATGTAATCTTAAAGGTGCTTTTCGAGCTGGTGGTCTGCCCGGGGTCTGCCACCATGGAGATGCTACTGCTGTGCCTGTATTGTTTCACAATATGGTAATAAACTTGATGCATTTATTCAATTATGAGCGTTTTTATTGCTCAAAAATGCCTTTAAAAACATGCATTCTAAGGGTGAGTGGGGTCGCTGCCTCACAGATATCAGCTGTAAATTGGACTGGTGGCGTCTCCTGCTTGTCTCTGTGGAGATTGATAAGTTTAATGCCATACATAGGAACACTGCATGTGAAGCAATAACATCTCCATGGACACAAGCAAGTAATAGCCCCTTCACCAGGAAAGTTACACAATAAACCTTTAACTATTTCCATCAAAACACAACTGCTTAATTTTTTAGTGCTGTCCTGCTCCATCACTTACTAGTAGTAGTATACCACAGATCTTGGCCAAAACATACATGGACAATCATGCAGAGTTAAATGCATTCATTAAGGATAATTAAGTTTTACAAGTCGTTGAACAGTGGGGTGAAGTGTACATAGACTTGGCTGACGCAACCTCATTGCAGCACGAGAGCACTCAAGGAAGTAGATTGTATTAAAGGTGCATTGTGTAACTTTTCTGGTGGAGGATTTTTGCCATGGAGATGTTATTGCTTTGCCTGGAATTTTTCACTGTGGTATTAAACCTTTCTATCTTCATGGAGAGCAAACTAGACAAATTTCAGTGTAAATGTGTGGAGAGGCAATCCCGCTCACAGGCAGAATGCAGGTTTTTAGACAAGCTTTATTGATCCACAAGAAAAATTAATCCTTGATCCACAGTAGCTCACTAATCACAATATAATATAATAACAAAGAGTAAATAATAAATGGTAATTTTGAGCTGTAAAACCACCTATAATTGAATAAATGTAAGGCAGAGCTGTTTAATGTCATACTGTGGAACATTCCAGGGAGAGTGTGTAGAATCCCTCAGTCGTCCAGGTAGAATCCATGGCAAAAGGAGAAATTAAATTTGTCAACTGGACAGAGTTTATTTGGTCGAATACGTTTCGCAGCTCATCCAAACAGCTTGGAGAGCAATGACATATCCATAGAAACAAGCAGGCAACAGACCCCCAACCAAAAAATTACATAGTGCACCTTTAAAGGATTATTATTGTCAGTGTCAATGTTTGTTTTTGTCATTTTAGAGGATCCAAATAATACACCAATGTTGTAAGGACTGTAACTTGTTTTTATTTTGCAACAAGACAGACTATGAACACTTAAAGAGTACCTCATTCTGTAATTACGCAGCAGGCCATGTCTCTGTCCTTCCCTTGCTCTTTGCAATCCATATAATAATAATATATGTCCTATTACTATTCTTGCATACACATTTTTAGACACATAAGACAAACTTTACCCGTGTACAGATGTAAACATATAATCTATATGAACAAAAAGTGCTGTATCTTCATGCTACACTTTGCTAAGTCAAGACATGTGCTGAAAAACATCACATTTCATTGCTGACTTCATGACATTTCTGTACAAATTTTAAAACTAGTAAAATAACTACTTCATTGACTAATAAGCAGAAATAAATAGCAAATGATACTGATACAAACATTTATATCTTGTTTCATAACTTATATTAGATGCTACAGTTTAATGTGTATAACAATCGTAAACAGCTGTTAAAACACATTCAGTATATGTACTTGTGTATTCTACTATTCTATCTACATTATCAACTAAATACTACAAAGTAGAAAAACTTATTTCATTTAACACAGATGAGTAGTCTAATTTTACAGCTATACAAAATAGTGTTTTGTAGGCGTGTTTCACAATCTAAATTATCAGTTGTATAAAAGACATCCCAAATAAGGCATGGTACAAATGAACTGAAAGCTCCACTTGACAATATAAGAAAATAAAGTGCCTATTGTGTGAATAAGTTAAGACGCAGATACATCAGCAGAGGTTTTTGAGGAGACTGTGACAGCAGGTGGAGCTCTCAGCCCAGTGAAACACTGGCCATACAGTCGCATAGAGCTCTCCTCTCAGCCCGTAACACCAGATCTTCTGTCTGCAAAAACAAATATATTATAACAGCAGATTCATAGTTGTCTGTATCAAACTACTCCTTGGTTAGTTGCAGATATTTTTCTACACTATTATAGTATAATGCTCTAGTTGTGTATCAGTCAAAACTGGCTTGGACAATAGAGTGATGAGACCTACCCTGGCATCGAGGTTGAAAGCGGTCTTTTTCAAATCCAACAGGGCCCTCTGCATGAATTCAAAAGCATGGCAGTCCACACATGGGCGACCTGGGGAAAAAAGTCAAATAGAGAGTGTATTGAAAACACATTTGACATTAAAGTGAAGTTGTGACCTGGAGGAGAAAGCTGAAACTGGATTACACTGTGATAATACTGTTATTAAGTTCAAGACTTTAATTTGCTTTAATTTGGCCAGAGACAGGGCCTACAGTTTATAGGGCAACCCCATTGGCATTGCCCAAAGTCAAGTATTCTGTAAACATCTTACAGTGTCATTTGTGGCACTGGCAGTACGTTATTCAAAAGGCCTGCGCGCGTGTCCACAAACATTAAACTACTGCGCATTACACACATCAGAAGTCAGGAGGGACACTAGATACATCATGAAGAAAGAAGCAGCCCGCAGGACAGATGCTCTTACTTTCAGCGGGGATCACAGAGCCCGCGTCCTGGTCCGCTTCAGCTGCTCCTAAACACAACACAACTGCAGCCAGGAGCACCACTGCCTGCAGATACCCGCTCGATGCCATGTCGACGCGACCAATTAAGACCCTACAACACAGGGACTAAAATTAGCTCTGGGGTACAGACTATCAGAGGAGCAGGTCCTCCGAGCGTCAGAGGAGAGGAGCGGGCTTTGTCAGAATTAAGAACCAGGAAAAATGCAAGCACAACTGCAGCTGAAACATGTACGCGTGAACATCTTTATCATCATTGTTTTCTGTCTTAAATCTAATAGAACCTACCTATAATCAGCCGATGATCTGAAGAAACAGCACGGCGTAAAATGCCTACCAGGGATAATTTTATGTAGAACTCGTGACTACGCATGCGCGATACAATTTTGATGTACCTATAAGAATTAATAAAACGTTTCAAAATAAAAGCTGATGCTTTTCAGAATACATTAATAAAATGTGGAATCACTGGTCCCCCTGTATTATACGACATATAAGACGAATACAATAATACCACTACAATCCATTATATTGTTTTATTTGATGATGATGTACATTTTTATTGGTAGGGAAAACCTTAGCAGTCAGGTATGGGAGAACATGCAAGATACCCACAAAATATAAACAATTGGATATGTAGAGGAAAAGAGACATTCAAAAGACTGTGTTAAACCTGGGCTTCTTTGTCCCATGTCTCGAGACACTGATCAGTATCTCAAAACGCATGTTTTCATCAGACCAATTACCTTTTCATTTTATTTCGTACGTTACACAGTTGTGCACATTAACTTTGCATGTATAACCGCATGAATACGCAGATGAAGGTGTGTTGACATGTAGTTGGCTCCTGTGGGCGGGTCCTTGCCTCTGTTTTCTTAGGTAGCCTGTTAAAATGCCCGAACTCAAAACACTTCTTTTTCCAAGATGGCGTCGATGAAGGACAGCGACACCGGCCTGTGGCTTCATAACAAATTGGGATCTACAGACGAGCTTTGGACGCCCCCGAGCATTGCCTCTCTCCTCACAGTGTCTGTAATCGACAACATACGGCTGTGCTTTTCGAGTTTGTCGCCGCCCGTGAAGCTAAAACTCCTACTCGGGATGCTGCATCTTCCCCGGCGCACCGTGGACGAGGTAGGTCGCTGTGTTAGCCCCTAGCGTGTAGCTTAGCCCGTACTCCGTTAATTTTAATGAGTAAAAGTTGGAGTATTTTGGTCCGTAGCGTGGGTACTGCACTGAAGCAGTCCGGTGCCACTTGTTCGCTAATGTTAAATTTGGCGGTAAGATGGTTTACTGCGTAATCGTAGCTGATGTAATTTCAGGGTCTAACGTTAATCTTCTCGCGTTCCTCACATGGACGCACGGTTGCAGTGTTTTTTTCTTGCGCGAAGAGCCGATTCTGACACGAGTAGAAAATGCTAAGGCCCCACAGCTGCAGCGGCTGCACTAGCCTCGCAGGTCTGTTGCAGACATTATGGTGGGACGAGCTCAGCACCGCGGAGTGAGGCTCTGTGGGCGGGACCACTGTCACTGAAATCACCACATGCAGATAGATCTGTTCGTGCAGGATCTAATCTATTTTGTACTTTTAATGTTCCACCTTGTGATGTCATGTAGTGATAGCTTTCAAGTTAATAGCTACATTTTACCTTTAGTCTAGTAGAGACTGACAATACCAGGTCTGAAATCATCCTAATGATTCTAGTGAAGGTGTATGGAGTCTAAAAACATAGTGGGGCACTTCTTGTATTTCCATATGACATCACAAGGTCTGGTTTCTGTTTGAGAGAAGAACTCTCATTCATGTGTGAATGAAACAAAACACAACTCCAGGTATATTTTTGATGGAAACAACATTACAACATAGATCAGAAAATAGTGTAATATGGGCCCTTTAAAGATTTTAGTTCATGTTTGTTTTTTGTGATTGCGAAAAAGCAGTTGATACATAGGCTAATTATCTGGGCAGCAGTAGTAGAATATAAGTTAATGCAACAACTCTTAATATTTCTCATACAGGTGTCGTTCTGTCTTTCAGATGAAAGAGGCTCTGTCTGAGATAATCCAGTTGGCCACGGTGGATTCAGAGCCCTGGGTGCTGATGGTTGCAGACATCCTCAAATCCTTCCCAGAGACGGGCTCTTTAAACTTGGACTTAGAAGAGCAAAACCCAAATGTTCAGGATATCCTTGGAGAGCTCAGGGAAAAAGGTAAACAGCAGTATTACAACATTCATAGGACTCAAGACAAGTTCCATTCAGAAACCTGTAAATTGTGAGTTGAATTGTGTTTTTTATCTGTAGTGAGTGAGTGCGAGGCTTCGTCTATGCTTCCTCTCGAATGCCAGTACCTGAACAAGAGTGCCTTAACCACACTGGTGGGACCTTTGACACCACCTGTCAAACATTTCCAACTCAAAAGAAAACCCAAAAGTGCAACGCTGAGAGCAGAACTGCTACAAAAATGTAAGTAATGAGAAAAGAATAGAACAGCAATAAGGTTCATCACACTTGCACAATGGTGCATTGTGTGACATTGTGTGAGGGCCCATCAAATAATTTTCTCCATGGAAATGTTATTGCTTTGTCTGGAAAGTTTCACAGTATGGCATTAAACCTTTCTATCTTCATGGAGACCAAACCAGACCAAGTTACAGGTCAGATCTGTGGAGAGGCAACCTCGCTCAGTCAGAATGCTTGTTTTTCTATGTATTTTTGAGCCATAAAACCACCTATAATTTAATAAATGTAAGGTAGAGCTGTTTAATGTAATACTGTGGAACATTCCAGGCTAAGGAATGACATATCCATAGAAAGAAGCAGTGTCAGACCCCCAAAACTTTACAACGTGCAACTTTAAATTCAAATACTTTAAAACTATTGCATTTGTTTTCACTTGTTACAGCCACAGAGACAGCTCAGCAGTTAAAAAAGACAGCCGGAGTGCCTTTTCATGCCAAAGGGAGGGGTTTGGTTAAGAAGATTGACAATACAAGTAGGTCTGCTCTTCTAGGTCTCCAATTCTTCTTCATTCTTGTTTTAATATTGTCTACTGTTCTTTTTAGCTCCTCTTAAGGGGATTCCCAAAGCCCCATTTCGAAGTCCCACTGCCCCCAGTATGTTCAGTCCTCCCAGTAATCGCACACCTATAGCTCCTGCACGCACACCTCTCCGCAAAGAGAGAGGGGTCAAGGTAAAGTGGACTCTGTATTATTATCGTATGCTACTCTGGCTATGACTTAATTTACATGATAGAAATATTATCAATTGAGACAATGTTTTTACTGTGAGAGCATGAGTGTTTTATTTACAGAAAGTAAACTTACTGTATATATTTGGAATAGTTTTTTTCTCATAACTTTTTTTATTCTTGTTGTAAATATTTGGGATTTTTTGAGCTGATACCTGTATCCAATATTTGTCCCTATGTGTTTATGCGTGTTTGTGTAAACATACAGCCATATAACTCTCAATTTCCATTTTAGTCTGTTCAAAAAGGGCACACAAAGAATGGGGCAGCGACAATAATATCGACATCAAAATTTCAATAGCGGCTTTTCATCACTGAATCTATATCAACTGATAGTGGAACAGATATATCATTCATTCCTAGTAAATCTCTGGACTTTGATTAAATTAACTTTGTATGGGGTAGGATTAAAACAGTTTTGATCCTACTCTGTTTTGAACATACTCCTTAATTACTGCCCATCCTCTTTTTTTATGATTATGTAAAAATCTGGTAACAAGTCATCATCATCAACTGCTTTTGTTGTTTTTGTTTAGCTTTTGGATATTTCTGAGCTGGATATGGTGGGAGCTGGACGAGAAGCTAAAAGGAGAAGAAAGACATTGGGTACCTTACCACTTTGTGAATATTTATATGGTTGTGCATGGGATTTATTTCATAAACTAACTTCTTTTATTTTGGTGTGGATAGAAACCGAGACTGGGGAGAAAGCAGCCAAAGAAGAAGCAGTGGTTGAAAACACAACTCCAGATTACGCTGCTGGACTTGTTTCGGCGCAGGTTTGTGGACAACATCTATGTGTATATTGCCTTTAGTAATGATAAAAGATTCTAACATTTTTACTACTTAAATATGCTTTTCTTGGTTTGTTTCAGAAACTGGGAGCATTGAATGAGAATCCACTGCCATCAACAAGTTATTTACCAGCTACTCCCAGCATGGTGCCCTCTTCCTCTTATATCCCCAGCTCTGAGGCACAGCCAGGTGAGGGAGCAGTGTATCTGGGGTAGGGCTGTCAAAAGTATCAAAAATCAGATACTAATCGATAACTGAAACTAGTATTGAATCTTAAGTTGTATCAGAACAAGTATCATAGACTAGTATATGCCCATGGGCCCCTATGGAACCTACCTAATATAGTAATATAAAAAAAAGTGTTTTTATTATCATTGTGGCATCTGAATCAGTGTTGAGTATCAAGGTTATTCCTTAGTATCGAAATAATTTTAAATGTTGTCATGATGAAATGAAATTTATCTAGACATTTTCCCATTTGAGGTTTAAATAAATTCATTCTAAATTCTTAAGATCTATTAATTCTGAGTTCTCTCCAACGTTTAGGTCCATTCTAGCATCTTCGTTAACACTTTCTTGATGCAGTACAAAAAGTATTTAAAAATTTTGTTTCTTTCTTTATCGGTCACCATAGCAAACGCAGGCGGTTCCGGGCGGGAAACGCTACAGTCGGCTCGCCAACCGGAAGAGCCAGCCACAGCAGGCACCGGGGCCAACGCCACACTCCCGGGCCAGTACAAACAGAGGACCCCCATGTACAACGCAGGGACCACCGCGAACCCAGCCACGCCCACCTCCCCCAGCACGCCCACCTCCACGCCTGCCAACAACGGACCCCCAGCAGCAGCTACAGCCAGCCAGCCCGAGACCCCCACCCAGCCCCCCAGCACGCCACAGACCCCCACGCCTACCTCTGCACCTCAACAGCCCCAGCCCAAAAAGAATCTCTCGCTCACGGTAATGCTATGGGGTTGTTAAAGGTGCATTGCGTAACTGGTGGAGGGCTTGTCACCTGCTTGTTTTTATGGTTATGTCATTGCTCTGCCTGGAATGTTCCACAGTATGACATTAAACAGCTCTGCCTTACCTTCATTCAGTTACAGGTGGTTTTATAGCTCAAAAATACCTAGAAAAACAGGCATTCTGACTGACCGGGGTGCTCAGTCTCCACAGATCTGACCTGTAACTTGGCCTGGTTTGGTCTCCATGAAGAGAGAGAGGTTTAAAATCATACTGTGAAACATTCCAGACAAAGCAATAACATCTCCATGGAGAAAAGCATTTGGTGGACCCTCCACCAGAAAAGTTACACAATGCACATTTAAGTGGTCCAATCTTCACCACTGATTTCTAGCTTTGTTTTTGTTCTTTAATTATCAAACAAGAGACAATTACCTTTTGAAAGTGTATTTTAACCACAGATTGAATCAAATGTGTAAATAATGTAATTAGGGATGCACCGATCTGATACTGCTATTGGATATCAGCGCCAATACTGAGAAATTTGCTGGATCAGATACCTGCTTCGAAATATTGATTCAGCTGATATCTTGGTTGGACATATAAAACTATTTCCAGGTTGTAGTTGACCTAGAAAGCCTCATAATGAATTTGTATACAAAGTTGTTCTATAATTACTTGACAGATAAATAGCAATTGCATAACATTTTAAGCAGTTTTCAGTCAGTTTATTTTATTTTTTATTTTAGTGGAAATAATACTGTTTTCAGTGTTAGCCCTGGTATCTGTTAATAGGTATCGGCAGATGCTTAACGTATAAATATCAGTGCATCCCTAAATGTAGAAACTATCTAACATAACATAGGATTTTCAGTGTGTTTATCTCACTAACTGCAGGTCATCGCTAACACAAGCTTAGCCTAGCTTCTTACCTCAACCACCTCTTACACTTTATGTCACAGTTATAACTATAGATCCATGCCTATAACCTTGTTGGCTTTAAACGATCTCTTTTTACCATGAAATGTGTTTTTACTTAAAAAAGAGGAAATCGGCTCATGGACCCGAAAGTGATCTCACACAGCTCTATTTCAGCTTGATTTGTATCCGTTTTGCGGTTATGTAAATTAACCTCTCATTTGCCTGTCCACAGAGAGACCAGATGTACGCCGCTCAGGAGATGTTCAAAACGGCCAACAAGGTCACGAGGCCGGAGAAGGCGCTCATTCTGGGCTTCATGGCAGGATCCAGAGGTATGTTTGGTTTTATGGGTAATGGCCCACTTTACTGATGTCACCACTTTGGAATAATGGCACACGGCAAGCATTCTACCTATTGTTATTCTTTACAGTAGGGTTGTCAAAAGTATTGGAAATCAGATACTAACCGATACTAAAACTATTATCGAAACTAGAGACTCATTCAGGTATTGATACTTGAATGAACTTTTCCTGAATAGCTTTAGAATGATCTTGAGCTCTATAAGAGCACATAGACTATGGACCATGGACCACTATGGAACCTACCTGGACAACTGAGGGATTACACAAACCTAACACCAATAGTAATATAAAAGAAAGTACTATGATTTAATGTTGAAAATTACATTCTTTTGTCTAAAAATTTTATTTATTTTATTTTTTTTATCATCATGGTATCTGTATTAATTCAGTCTAATCCTTAGTATCAAAATCAAGTTTGAAATTTTAGTATCATGACAGCACTACTTTACAGCAGGATGTGGTTGAGTAAAAAAAAAAAATCTTGTTTAAATTTGAAGACTAGCTGCACATTAATGTATGCAGTATATAGTATGTGTATGTGGTTCTGACAGAAAACTGAGGTTCTCTGTGGTTTTGCAGAGAACCCGTGCCCGGAGCAGGGGGACATCATCCAGATCAAACTGAGCGAGCACACAGAGGTCCTGCCCAAAGCCGATGGCACAGGCAGCACTACCATGTTAGTGGACACTGTGTTCGAAATGAACTACTCAACAGGACAGTGGACCAGACTCAAGAAATACAAGCCCATTACCAACACCTCCTGAGCACCGAGTACCCCCGTTTTGCCCCCAAACCCACTCACACAATACCATCACACACACAAGTACCTTCAATTTCTTGGGTTCTTTTTAAAGGGCCCGTATTACTCTATTTTTGGATCTATGTTATAATGTTGTTTCCTCATCAAAAACATACCCTGAGTTGTGTTTTGTTTCATTCACACATGTTTAACACACAAACCCTGCATGTTTAGGCTGAGTTCTTCTCTCAAACCGAAAACACTCTGTTCCAGCTTGTGATGTCATATGGCAATACAGGAAGTGCTCCACTGAGTTTTTAAACTCCACACACCTTCACTAGAATCATTTGGATAATTTCAACCCTGAAAGTGCCAGTCTCAACTTAACAAAAGATAAAAGGTAGCTGCTAATTTGAAAACTACCACTTCATGACATCACAAGGTGGAACAGAGCATTTTGAGCTTTGGAGATGTAAACAGACTAAAAATGCAGGGTTACTCAAACGTGTGTGTATGAAACAAAACTCCAGGTATGCTTTTGAGGAGGTAACGACATTATAACATGGCTTAAAGCTCACAAGAGTGAATTTTGTGTATTATAGGACCTTTAAAGACAATTCACCTTATTCCAGAAGTTGCAGTGGGCACCACCATCATCATTTGGGTTGTATTATTTTGTATGTGACCCCCGATTTTGACGGCAAATAATTTCAATACAGACTATACAGTCGTTTTAAAGCCCCCTCCAGAAAATCAGTGCCGTGTTGACTAAGTGTTGATTGAACATTTTACACAAATTGACCTACTTTGTCAAATTTTAGCTGCAAAACTTTTCCCAAATTCTCCATTGACATGAATGGGATCCCCAGACGTGCCACCACAAGAAAGCGCAGTTTAGGAGTGTTTAGAGACAAAAGTGGGCGGGGCAGAATAATATAGTAGATGTATTTACCTTGTTGAGAAACATGTCAAGGTAAATACATCTCCTACTGTATTGTCTTTAAAAAGAACCCAAGAAATTAATGTACAAGACAAAATGAATGCTTTTGGAATACACAAAAGTACCCTTCATTCAGCCAAAAGCTTCTCTGGTAGGGCAATTGAGAGAGCAAGCCTCCCTTTTTCTTGTACAGCTGCCAAAATGCTGGACTGTGTCTTTGGTTGTTTCTTTCTACCTTTTTATTGTTTGTTTTTAAATGCCCTCTTGGTCCTAAAGGTGGTCAGGTGGAGAGAAGTTTACTGCGCCTGTAGATGTGGACTCTATTGAATACAACTACAAAAGTGGGCTGTCTGTCTCGCGAGTTGTCTCCAAATGGTATTCAAAAACATGGACACGCTCAAAAGAAAAGGACTTGTAAAACTCTAACTTGGTAACTGGAGACTTTTGATAAATGTTTATGGAAACTACCCTTTTAAAGAAGGTATGAAAATAAAAAGACAGACTCCAGACCGTGTCCTTTACTGCTGAAATCTATCAGGATTATAAAGGGACTTCACTTCCATATTATATTCCACATAATATTCTTACTATTGATATGTGCCTCTATACATTTATTTTACCAGAAATCTTGAGTTAGTAAAGACATACACTACCAGTCAAATATTTGTACATACTCTCTTTCTTTAAAAAAATAAATAAATAAATAAATTCAACATTTTATATACATACAGAAAACATCAAATATATGAAGTGAGATATGCTGGTATGGAATTATGTAGTAAAGAAAAAAATATAAAATATTTTTCATCAAAGCAACAATCTGTTAACCTTTTTTTTGCTACTTAATTCCACATATTTCTTCATATATTTGTATTCTATATGTATATAAAATGTAGAAAGTAGTAAACAATGAAATAAAAGTAATCGAGAGTGTGTGTCCAAACTTTTGACTGGTAGTGTATGTAAAAAGTGAATGAATTAACAAATTTTCCAATGTTTTTTTTAAGATGTTTGAAATGCTGTAAGTTGCTTTAGGCCCCTTTTTCTTGCCTTCACAGTGGCCTTTTTCACATGCACACCAAAATATGATTATTACCTGGCCTTTAAGATTATTTAAATTACATGCTAATGAGAGAAATCTTTTAACTAAAAAAAAAAAAAAGATGCGATTGTGAGTACAACGAATTTTAAACTAACTCTCTCAACCTTTAACATTTTTCTTTGCCACATTTGTTTTTTCACACTATTTTGTACAGTCAGAAAGAAATCAGATTACCCACATCAAATGCAACTGTTTACATTTCAGTAATCTGATATCTCTAGTATCAGATAATCATATTTTGGTGTGTGTGTAAATGTAGTCAATGACGACTCAGTTCAGTTGTGAACAGAAAAGAGGCCACATGCTGCACCTTTAAAGCCCCCAAATTATACTTTTAAATCTGAAGTTGCATTTGAATGTGGTAAAAAATAAATTATTCTTTCACATAATTCATTTATGTGTTACTCATTAGAGCCTGAAAAGGTTAAATATCTGCAAGTTTTTTTAATGTCTTTTTTAACCTGCTTCCTTTGTGTCCATTACAACATTTTGGTTAGATTTTAAAAATAGTGCAGTCTACCAGGTTGCACACTAAAATATTTATGGCTACAATGGTTGAAAGAAAAATCAAAATGATTAACAGTATGATTTTTTTTTTATTTATTAAACATAAACTGGGTACATGGGCACAAATCAAATATGAACATAAACATTTTATGCCCACCTTTCAGTTTAGCTTCAACTGTTTAGTGTGTTTGTGCAGAACAGGATATAAAAATAAAGCTTGGAAGAATAAAGATTGGGTAAAATGCAATGGCCTTTTCAACAGTCACTACAGTTACCTACACCAGTAATAAGAGTAGACTTGTCCAATTATAATCTGATTTCTCCGGTCAACTGTCCCAGGTTAAAAATCCAAATGAGAAATCTGGTAATGTAGTATAAAGATAAAAGATTTCAGCTCAAGAGTACTGACAGATAGGGATGTAACAATCCAACAAACAATGTATCTACAATTCTATTAGCCTTGCCAAAATATTTAAATAAATATCGTACCGATATTTGGATATCGTTATGTCCAGGCCCATCGACAGAAATTTGGGGGCCCGGGGCAAGAAGCCTTACATAGGCCACCTTCTAATATAAATGAATAGGTATAGGGTCCAATGCTGGCTGGTTACATCCCTACTGACGGAGTTCTTAAGTTCTGAAAAATCTGAATTACACCCCCTCCAGTCAGAAAAATCCTTTTATAACAGTAGCAGGTAAGTGTAGTGAGGATTACAAAAAGGCTGCCCTGTGGTTGCGACTTCTTTACACTGAGTCTAGTTGGCCCCAGGGTCCCTCCAGCCTCCAAAAGCCTTCTCCAGGTACACAGCCGTCTGGATTGTCAGGTGGTCCTGTAGTTTCCCCGCCACCACCTGCACCCCCAGAGGCAGCCCCTCCTCGTTCAGCCCCAGAGGGCACTGAGTCACGGGCAAACCCAGAACATTGAAGATGGCTGTAAAATAAAACATGAGATGATTGGATAAAAGAACCAGGGGGTTTCAGAATGTATTGTATGTATTTTTGTTTCATTAAACACACAAACCCTGCATATTTAGGCTGAGTTTTTCTCTCAGATGGATAACACTGTTCCACCTTGTGATGTCATGTGGCAATATAGAAGTGCTCCGCCATGTTTTTAAACTCCATACAATTTCACTAGAATGATTTGGATAATTTTAGCCAATCTCTACTGAACAAAAGGTAAAAGGTAGCTGCTGAAACTTGAAAACTACCACTACATCACATCACAAGGTGGAACAGAGCATTTTCAGCTTTGGAGATGTAAACAGACTAATAATAATAAAGGATAGCTCAAACATGTGTGAATGAAACAAAACACAACTCCAGGTATGTTTTTGATGAACATTATAACATGACTTAAAGCTCACAAGAGCCAATATTGTGTAATATAGGACCTAAACGCTAAAACATACCGGTGTAGATAAGATCGTAGAATGCGAAGAGGGGGTGGTGGTGTTTGGGGGCCACTTGGGTGAAAGCTGGGTACAGTAAAACTCCATCAGTGCCAAGGAGCTGGGCAAAATCCTCCTGTAGTTTCTCTTTAATCTTCAGGGCAGACAGAGGGGGACTGGTCATGTTGGATAAGAGCGCATACACTGGGGACAGATACATGTTATTATCTACAGTTAAGTCTCACAGTGACACAGTATAGATCTCAAAATACTCTTACAGATTGCAGGAATTGTGTGGTCAGATTTTCCTACTGCTGCCTTGAGAAGCTCCCAAAGTGGCCACACTGGAGCTCCTGGTGCACCAAGCAACTTCTCAAAATGGTCTGGCGCCTGTTTCGTTAGAAATCCTTTAGTATCATAGACTATTTAATGAAGTGTGACAGTTAAATGAAGCTCGTGATGCTAGGCTCACAGTAGCAGTTACAGAGAGAGTAGTGACAGTTTTTCAATGTAAAGTCAAATGGAGTTGGAAGCGTCCCCATACACACTTCCTATTTGGAATGTGGCGGCTAGCAGGTTAGCCATGTCCATTTACATATACAGTCTATATGGTCTGCGACAGCTCTGTTCCCACTGGTTGCAGACTAGAGCAGTACTGGAGTCAGGGGAGTTGATGGGGGGGACAAGGGCCCCAGGGTCTTAGGCCCAGAATTTTCCAATTCTGGGCCTAAGACACAGTCCTCACCTTGCCTTCTTGGTCAGGGATGGTCATGCAGACGAACCACATGTCGTAGGAATGTTTCAGATCTGGAAAATGAACCTCTTCAACCTTCACTCCGAGATCGGCCTCGAGCCGCTCTACCACCTCCAAAAACATGATTTATAAGCGGAAATCAAAAACCTATAAGACTGTTTTCATATTTTTCTACAGACCTTCCTCTGTGCCTGCTTTAGGTCCTCACTGACTGGATTTGTGAAGAGGGCCTCTCCACAGTTTGGGACTGTGAAGAAACGCAGCTTCTTCAAATCAACCTTTTCGTTTAGAGACAACCTGGAGCCAAACCAAACAAAATACTGTTATAAAAACACATTTCAATAAACTTTGTTAATTTACACTACCGGTATAAAGTTTGAACACACCCTCTCATTCAATGTTTTTTTTCTCTGTTTATTACTTTCCACATTTTAGATGCATATGCAAGACATCAGCTATATGAAGCAAGATGTATGGAATTATGTAGCAAAGAAAAGAAAAAAAAGATATATATAATTCTCAAAGTAGTCGCCCTTTGCCATGTTGCCTATATATATATGTGTGTGTGTGTGTGTGTGTGTGTGCGCGCGCGCGTGTGTGTGTATAAAACAATGTTGGAGTATTTTGAGTAAATTTTTTTCATTTTTTGCTTACTACATTTAATGTGTTCATTCATAGCTTTGATGCCTTCAGGGAGAATCTACAATGTCTATAATCATGGAAATAATGAAGAAACAAAAATGAAAAAGTGTGTCCAAACTTTTGACTGGTAGTGTACTCCTTATCTTACTACTTCCACTTCAACAATGTTAGCATATATGCCACCAGACAGAGTGTTATGTGCATGGTTTCTTTTGCATGTATTTACTTGTGTACACATTTGAGCCCTCACTTGTCAACATTGACCCCAGCCATGATCTTGAACATGGGCAGGAGGTCCTCTGCGTAACGGCACATGGGGCCCGTGCTCAAGAGCTCCTCCTGGCGGCCAGATAAAGGGGGCAGCTGGTTGTCATTTGACACAATTCCTGGAAAGAAAGCTCGTCAGTCATAACATCATTAAAGGCTCATTTATGCTCTACGCTCTACACGCACACGGATATGCAAAGAGACTTCTGTCCGTTCTCCGTTGTTCTGTCCGGTATTTGGTCAGAACATGTGGATCTTAGTAAAGGAGCAGTACATGAGCTAACCGCTGGGGACAGTAGTGAACACAGCTCTATAAAGGAGGCTGAACTTTAAACGGATCAGAACCAGTTGCAAAACAAATAAATGCTTCTTCAGCTAGTTCAATTTTCTTAACTCTTTTCCAGATGGGATCTAAAAACTGCCGTGGGCGCCTCCGTGTTTGTTTATTCGTTGCTCTATTTCGACTTGTTTGGTCAATTCTCAAACTGACTTTTAGCGCCATCTGGTGGTTATTTAAGAGAATCCTTGACGTGAGAAACGTTTGGGGTATAAATACAGAACAGTGATGGTTACTACACTTGAAACGCGTGGATCTGTCTACGTACGAAAGTGGAGCATAAATGAGCCTTAATGGGGAACACGTGTACAGCATATTGCCCAAAGAGGTAAATAAAGTTAACTGAATGACTGATGAATATGGCATAATTGAACCTGGAGTGGGTTTATGCCCAAAAATGCCATTAACGAAAGAAGGAAAACGAATACTGCCGCCAATGTCTGAACCCACTCCAATGACCGAACCAGCGCTTCCCAGAATACTGCCCTCTCCTCCTGAAAGACATAAAATACAATTTATAACTCCAAACACTGACACATACTGAGTAATAAACACGTTTAAACTAAATGTCCTCTTTCATTACACAGCTTTTGTCTTGTGGAAGAGAGAAATTACACTGACAGGCTGTGGTCATGCCTGACTGTAGAGTTTTTGCATCCTTAGTTTTTTATGTTTATTTGAACATTTGTGAAACATGTACAACAAAGGACAAAAACACAACACTCCCACACCCCACCAGTCTCTCTACACATGGTAAATTAAGTTCTGGAACCGGGGGGATGGGTGGTCACTGTGGAGCTCCATACGATTGGTAGCAGACTGGAGCTCTCTGATTAGACGATATAACGTACATTTTTAGACACTTAGACAAACTTTATTGGTCCACATGGAAAATTATTTGGACACAGTAGCTCACACATCACAATATATCATATTAACCAAGAGCAAAACTATAAATGGTAAAAAAAAATAAAATGTCAAATAAGGCATAATTATATACATGTATATGTAAAAGTAAAAAATATATCTATATATCTATAGAAATATAGTAATACAAAGATATCTCAGCTACATACAAGAAGTCGTAAGGAGAAACAGTGCAAAGATAAAACAGGACTAACCTGAGCTGCCCCCTGCGACCCTGTCCAGATTGTATGGGTTTCTGGTCATGCCGTACACGTGGTTGTGTGACTCTATCCACATGCACTGCTCTGGGACGTTGGTGACGCCCAGTGGAATCGCGCCCGCCCTTTTCAACTGTGCCACTGCTGGAGCGTCCACTGTGGAAAGTCTGCCCCTTCTGGCCACTGAACCTGCTGTCTGGGCCATACCTATAGGACAGAGAAAAGGGTTAGAAAAAAATTTATATTAAAGGGCTCATGTTATGCTATTTTTCTGATCATATAATGTTCTTTCCTCATCAAAAGCATACCCAGAGTTGTGTTTTGTTTCATTCACACAGGTTTAACACACAAACTTTGCATATTTAGGCTGAATTCTTCTCTCAAACAGAAAACATTCTGTCCACCTTGTAATGTCATGTGGTAATACGTGAGGTGCTCCACTGTGTTTTTAAACTCCATACACCTTCACTAGAATAATTTGGATAATTTCAGCCCTGGAATTGCCGATCTATACAGCCCATCTATACTGAACTAAAGTTAGCTGTTAACGTGTACTACTGCTTCATGACATCGCAAGGTGGAACAGAGCATTTTGAGTGTTGGAGATGTAGACAGACTAATAATCACGGATAACTCAAACATGTGTGAATGAAACATAGCAAAACACCACACCATGTTTTTGATGAGGTAAGAAGACTCTAACATGGCGTAACACTAACAAGAGTCAATTTTGCTTAATATAGGAGCTTTAAAATGCGTCTACCTTAAAACAAGTCCACCTTAAAAAAGAGCGGTTTCTGAATAACAGATCAGACCCAGGGGTAAAGGGCAGCAATAGGATTAAAAGTATTTCATAATCTTATTTATGAGGCTTGTACTTGTAACCATAGTATTTGTATGGAAAGAAATAAGACCGAACTTTGAATAGAATTCAGAAATAATAAGTTATATTAAATGCAGTGTCCGTGCCCCTGCCACTACTCTAATTCACTATTGCTATTCAAATTACTACTACTGCAAAAGTTCTGTGAATATGCCATTATTTGGTTGTAAATAATGACTGCTCTGTCTAACCGTGATACCTGCCATGGCACGTGTGGAGACCAGGTAACAAGTATTCAGTTTCTTATTTAGTTAATTTTTTCCACATAGCCACGTAACCATTGAACATGCTAACTTATATCTATTAACGGATGTTAGTATAATAGCTTACTTACTTACTTTAACCTACTTTAGTTTGTTTTAATAAAAGGCCTTAGTAAAAACCTTGAACAGCAAAGGACTCTTTGACAGAGAGAGGCACTCCGAGCAGGGGCAGTCTGTCCTCCAGCACGTCCTCTCCCCCCGTCTCCTCCTCGATCAGTTTGTCCACCTGAGCTGCCTCCTGGAGTGCCAGGGAAAACCTGCACAAAACCACAGTAAATACGTCAGTGAACTTCAACTTCAGGTTTTTCAGATTCATAAACTGAGAATTTAAAGTGTCAGGTTTCACAGCTCTTCTGACCTGTCTTGTACCATGGCGTTGATCAGGGGGTTGACCTCTTGGATCCTGTCAATGTAAGCCTGCACCACCTCCACACTAGACACCTACAACACAGAGAACAGTGTTACTCGATCTGCATAAGGCACAATGCACCACCTCTGTTCCATTTACACGTAAAGAGACGTTTCCCACAAGTATAGTCTTGTGTGCTCAGGCCATCCGGGCATAGGTCACCTTCATTATGCAAAACGTCCATTTAATGATTTCACAACTGAGCAGAAGTTTAACTAAAGCTATTATCTATGGAAGACAGCAAAAGAGAGGTTAGATATAGTTTATGTGGTTTTAGCCTTAATGTTGTCCAATTGAAAAAAAAAATAAATGACCAACCCTGGCCAGTCATTTTACACTTTAATTGAAAAAGAAATCTACAAAATGCATAGTGCGCATGTGCACCGCAGCATATGAATACCTATGGAATGAGACACTGCATGGCTGAAAATAGAAAATACGTTAATATTCGTAATAATAGAGGCCTATATAAAGGAATAAAGTTGTGTCCCTCGCCCATGTACAGTCAGGACCTAAAACAGGCTCAGGGCCGGATTTCTGGAAGAATATAAAAGTTTTAGGTTTTTGAGCTCATAAAACATGCTTTTGGACGCTGTGTGTCCGTGCTACGAGGCAGTGGGTTCACCTCTCTCCGGCGGATCTTCCGCGCCAGCTGCGTGGCGGACTCCAGCAGCAGCGGGTGGCTCACGGGCGGGAGCTTCTTGCCGGACACTGGGCTCTTCGGTGTGAGCAGACAGAACAGCCAGAGCAGCGCCCCCGTCACCGCTTTGTAGAGCAGTTCTGCAAACCGCTGCGCCAGACTGTGCGCCATGTTTCCCTCTGCGGCCCTTTACACACTGTGGTCACTTTTGTCGCTGTTTGCAGAAACCTGCGCTTCCTCCACCTAACGCAGTTGAAGTACAGCCTGTAATCCCCCCCATCTACCTGACTCCATCCTCATACAACCGGAAGCTTCCCAAATTCTAAGCAGTGTTTTTTTGTAAACTCAAATGTGGGCACCACGTATCTTTTATTTATCATCAAATTCACACTGAAAACACTTGTTCAACTTCCGGTTTTACTCCAGCCATTCTACTTTACTAACTTCCACCAGTGAAACCAACTGTTATTCTTTCTAATTCTTATAACGTTGACTGGTCAAATAGTAAATAATATTTTAATGTTGTCTGTGTATCACATAAATGAGTCTATAAAATAGTTTCAGCACTGCTTATATGGTGGTAAATGACCCCTCTTTTACCTTGGCTTCAGGTAACGATAAACAACCCTTAGATCAGACGCCTACCGACTGCGCGTTAACGTGCACTAGCAGCAGAGAGCCCGCAGGGGGCAGCATTAGACACGCTTTGGCCGCCTCCTCTGATCTGCAAACAGACAACGCACCAAGTGAAAAAGCGCCTCTGCAGTGCAGGTCAGTGGGTTAGTGGAGGATCCAGGCTCCCCTGTAGTCGTCACATGAAGGGGCTACTCTCTACCATTTTGTGAGCACGTGGTCACGCACCCTTTATTTCTTTCTGACATAACCAATATATTTTGGCTCATACTGAAACATAAAATAGAGAACCACACGCTGGTGATCTATACATCCAATCTTTTTTTTTTTTTTTTTTTTTTTTTTTTTTGCATTGATCTGATGATTTAAAATACTACCACCATAAACCAGCCCTGGAACCTTTATATAATGTCTGTAGCACACGAAAATCTATGTTATTGAGATTGTATTAGTGGAAGATTTTAAAACTTGCTGCAAAGGGATCATAGTTTGGACACCCCTGGGTTGGCCTATAGCCTATACTTTATTGTAGGAAGTATTGCACTAAATGTACAAATAATTTTACTCACAATTTTACTTACAAACAAATGCCCTATAGTAATAATAGTGAATAGTGTTGGAAATACTTTTGTTTGTTACTTGAAGGCGGCGTTTTTTTCTTGAAGAAAGGTCTGACATTATAAAGTACATGTCATGAAGTACATGTGTTAAAGTACATGTGAGTGAGAGGATGCCCAGCCTATAGAGGCTCATTCCTCACCTGTAAGCTGACACCTGTCTCACTGATGGAGAGAGCCAGGCATGTAGGAACAAGAGCACGAAGCAGGAACAAGCTGAAAAACTGTTCAAATGTTTGCATGAGGCCTGGGACATTATAGGACTACATGTACAGCTCTGGCTACAACGCCATTTCAAAGTCACAGTATGTAACTTTTTTCGCCAAAAAATAGTTTTTGTTTAGTTTTTTTTTTTTTTAGTTTTTTTATGTTTATTCCATTTTAAAACATAGAAAAACATGCGTCCTCACTCTGATTTCAATGGAATCATGTAGATGGTGCGCCACCTCCACAGAGTTACAGTAATAGAAATTTTAATTAATTATTATTAGTCTGTCTACATCTCCAAAGCTCAAAATGCTCTGTTCCACCTTGTGATGTCATGAAGTGGTAGTTTTCAAGTTAACAGCTACATCGCCTTTTAGCTTTAGTTCAGTAGAGATTGGCATTTCCAGCGCTGAAATTATCCACATGATTAGCGAAGGTGTACGGGGTTTAAAAATAGAGTGGAGCACATCCTGTATTATCACATGACATCACAAGGTGGAACAAGGTGGAGTGTTTTAAATTTGCAGGGGTTGTGTGTTAAACATGTGAGAATGAAACAAAACACAACTCCAGGTATGTTTTTGTTGAGGAAACAACATAGCTAAGAAAATAGCATAATATGGTTCCTTCTCAAGTTTTACTATTACTTGAGTCATTTCTTAGACCACTACTTTGTACTTCTACTACTTCTACTACTAATATTATTTTGAAGTAACGTTACTTCTTACTTGAATTGGCTACTTTACCTACCTCTGAGCACTGTACGTAAACGCTGCTAACCTTTGACCCCTGATCTGGAGATACAGTAGCTGTGACATGTGCTGCGTCGTGTTTTACAGATGCTTTTGTGTGTTTAGTGCTGCAGGCTCAGACACTGGGGTCAATCGTACAACAGAGGATGGCTCCAGGCACGGTGAGATCCGTTTCTATCTTTTTTCCTTTGTCTCTCATCATGGGATCCACCCCATGAACATAAAGCTTTAAATTAGCTAATAACCACCACTCATTGCAAACAAGTTATTCTAGTCAAAAATGTCTCACCTAGCGTTGTCGCAAATCACGATATTAAAATTTCAAACTCAATTTCAATACTAAGGAATAGACTCTATACTCTTTAGACAGTAGAATGTGATTTTCAACATTAAAGGGCCCATAGTACATTATTTTCTGATCTATGTTATAAAGTTGTTTCCTCATCAAAAATATACCCAAAGTTGTGTTGTGTTGTTTCACACGTGTTTAACACAAAATATTTCTCTCAAACTCAAAACACTCTGTTCCACCTTGTGATGTCATGTGGTACATACAGGAAGTGCTCCATTGTGTTTTTAAACTCCATAGACTTTCATTAGAAACATTTGGCAAATTTCAGTCCTGGAACTCCCAAACTCCACTGAACCAAAGGTAAAAGGTAGTTGTCAACTTGAAAAGTTGACATCACAAGGTGGAACAGAGCATTTTGATCTTTGGAGATGTAGACAGACTAATAATAAAGAGTTACTCAAACATCTGTGAATGAAAGAAAACACAACTCCAGGTATGTTTTTGGGGAGATAATAACATCATAACATGGTTTAAAACTCACAAGAGTAAATTTAAAAAACATATATATAGGGCCTTTAAATCATATTACTTAGTTTTATATTACCATGTGGTCTTATATCTGTGGTCCATGTGCATGTGTATACTAGTCTATGTGGTCTTGTTCTGACACAGCTCAAGATCATTCTAAACCTATTCAGGAAAGGGTCATTTCTGTCTTGTGAATGTGACTTTTTTAGTGTTGGTACCTGCTCAAATGAGTATCCAGTTTCTATACTAGTTTTAGTATTAATTAGTATCTGATTTTCGATACTTTTGACAACCCTACCCCCACCCCTCCAAATATAATCCAGATTTTAATTTAGTCAATGAAATCTCTGGTGATGTCTAGTGTAAAAGGTAAGTTTGCAGGTCCCACTGGAGAGGTCCTGATTTGCTTTGGAAACCTCTTGGCCCCAGAGATCTTAAGGAGGGTGGAGCAGCCAGATTAAAAAAAAAAAAATTCTGTGCCATGTTTTAATTTAATTTAATTTTGAATTGTGTCACAAGCATTTTCCCCCTTCAAAAGAATCTTATTTTTGGCAATTAGTATAATGTCTAGGTAGTATTGGTAGCCATTCTATTGTTATCATTATGTGAGCTGCCTGCCTCTCCACAGCTCTGACCTGTAACTTGTCTTGTTGCCAATTCTACTATGGTAAATGTGTCAAATATACTTTTTCATTATTGTGGTTTAATTTCCATTTTTCCATGTCTTTGCATAACTTGAGGGAACTTCATCCCTGATGAGAAATTGAAGAGGTGTCCCAGGTGCCTGCCCTGCTCTCTCTGAACCTCCTGGGACTGTGCGGAGTGGACCCTTGAAACAGCTGCTCTGCTCCACACACACACACACACACACACACACACACACACACACACACACACACACACACACACACACACACACACACACACACACACACACACACACACACACACACACACACACAGAGTCCCCTCAGTTTAACACTCTTTCAACCCCAAACCCCCTATATATATATATATATATATGTACACACGGCTGGTTAGCTCAACTGGTAAGTCACACGGGGGACCCACACTTTTTTTTTTTTTTTTATATATATATATATATAAAATGTGTTCCTCACCTTCCACGGTGGTTGGTCTCTCTCACCCTCATCAGCTCGGGCCCTCTACCAGAGTCCTGGGAGCTTGAGAGTTCTGCGCAGTATCTTTGCTGTTCCTAGTACTGCGCTTTTCTGGACTGAGATGTCTGATGTTTTTCCTGGTATCTGCTGTAACCACTCCTCCAGTTTGGGGGTTACAGCCCCGAGTGTGCCGACTGAGCTTTGTTCTGTTGCTTATCCACCACCACTATGTCTGGTTGGTTCTGTATCTGGAAGTCCCACAGGATCTTGGCTCGGTCATTCTCCGCAACCTTCGGAGGTGTTTCCCACCTTGACCTTGGGGTCTCCAGCCCGTACTCTGCACAGATGTTTCTGTACACTATGCCCGCCACTTGGTTGTGTCGCTCCATGTATGCTTTCCCTGCCAGCATCTTACACCCTGCAGTTATGTGCTGGACTGTCTCAGGAGCCTCTTTGCACAGCCTACACCTTGGGTCTTGTCTGGTGTGGTAGATCTGGGCCTCTATTGCTCAGGTGCTCAAGGCCTGCTCCTGTGCAGCCAGGATGAGGGCCTCTGTGCTGTCCTGGAGTGTGTCCTTTGGCCCATGTGTCCATCTTCAGGGATGTGGAAGGGCACGTGAGGATCAGCTCGAGTTTTGAAAAGAATGAATGGCTGAACTTTCATAAAATTTTCCAGTGACAGTTGTGAAACAGAAGGATGGCAGGTCTGGTTCTGCAAAGGAGAAGACCATGTGTCCTCCTGCTCAGGAAGGTGCTTTCGGTTTGGCCCAGGTGGAACTCCAGACCATTCATTGAGGTGGTCTTTGTCTTGAATGGTGCTGCAGGTTACAGGCCTTGTAGTTAATGAAAATCAGTTTCTAAGTGATCTAAAACTAATTTTCTAATATTCCTTGGGAGAGGTGACTGGAGAGAGGAGACTGGAGAGGCTGTTGGTCTCTGACCACGGCAGGCCTAGGTTCCATCTATATCTGCTATAACAAGAATATTGGCTGTATTCCAAAACCTCACCGGCCTTCGCAAATGGATTCATTATTTATCATTAAGAGATACATACTTTTTTTCCCAAAACAACAATGACTTTTTTAATGATTTTCATTTATGTTTATGTTTCACTGAATGTTCACAACAACATTCAACACATGCATCACCCTCACTGTAGCTCAAGGCTTGTGTGTCTTATAACATTGTAAGTTTGTTTTGCTAATTTACTTGACAAAAGGGTTTCATAGTTACATTTTATATCACCCAATTTATTTTATCTGAGCCACTGTTCCATAGCTCAGGTGTTGGCTGTGTTAAGCATGTTATGCTGAGCCCTTTCATTACACTGGTCAATACTCTCTGAATAAAACCACAGGGGCTTTCTTCATTAAAATACCTTTTTGGGGAATTAGGCCATAAGCAGTATTGATTCTTATTTTTGGCCCAATTCGGCACGTGATAAGGAGGTGGAGGAAGTAACATAATCAACTTTTGACTATATTAAGATCTAGACTGTTTCAAAATGCACATTCATGCATTGTATTATAAAGCATTGTATTGTAAAGCAACAATACAGAGGCCATTTAAATAAATAAATGCATAAAACTTTTTTTTTTTTTTCAAATCTAGGCCTTCTCATCTTTTTAAAGGTCGTATATTACACAAGTGGAATCTTGTGAGCTTTAAGCCATGTTATATGTCCTCAAAAACAGACCTGGAGTTGTGTTTTGTTTCATTCACACATGTTTGAGTAACACTTTATTAGTCTGTTTACATCTCCAAAGCTCATAATGCTCTGTTCCACCTTGTGATGTCATGTAGTGGTAATTTTTAAGTTAACAGCTACCTTTAGTTCAGTAGAGATAGGCAATTCTAAGACTGAAATTGTCCAAATGATTATACTGAAGGTGTAATGACATCACAAGGTGGAAAAGAGTGGTTTCCATTTGAGAGAAGAACTCATCCTAAATATACAGGGTTTGCGTGTTAAACATATGTGAATGAACTCCAGGTAAGTTTTTGATGAAGAAACAACATTATAACATGAATAAAAATAACGTAATATGGGCCCTTTAAAATGCTCTTCCATCCTCACTGAAGACAAGACAAAACAAGTTCAGCCTAATAAATAAATCATCATAGGTGTTCAATAATACATAAGCGTTATTATAATGGGGCATAATCTGTTTTGTTGTAATGTCCATAAAGTCATACATAAATCATCATGTCTGAGCATGTGGCTGTGAGGTGTGAAATGTAAGACACAGTTTTTTTATGGCTCCCTCGTGTCCCCCGGCTGCACCCAAACAAATTCTCACAAGAAGCTGTGAAGACCATGAAACCAGCAGCCCTCGCTCTGAATTCAGACCATAGACTGTGAAGAATATATGTATACAGTCTATGCTTAAGACGGGGCTTTTAAAGGTCCTTTATTACACAAAATTGACTCTTGTGAGCCTTAAGATATAATGCTGTCACCTCATCAAAAACATACCTGGAATTATATTGTGTTTTGATCCATTGTTTGAGTAAATCTATCGTTAGTCTGTCTACATCTCCAAAACTCAAAATGCTCTGTTCCACCATGCCATGAAGCAGTATTTTTTCAAGTTAATAGCTGCCTTTTGCCATTTGTTTAGTAAACACTGGCAATTCCATGGCTGAAATTATCCAAATAATTCTAGGGAAGGTGTATTTAAAAACACAGTGGAGCATATGTCATAAGGTGCAACAGTGTTTTTTGTTTAATTGAAGAACTCAGCCTAAAAATGCAGAGTTTGTGTATTAAACATGTTTGAATGAAACAAAACACAACTTCAGGTATGTTTTTGATGAGGAAACAGCATTATAACACTGATCAGAAAATAGCGTAATATGGGCCCTTTAAAATAATGAGCGTAGCCTAATTAATGCATCAGTCATCTCTTAAATAAGCATAAACTATCCAACATTCGAGCAGTTCCATTCATAGACTGTACTCTGTTATTCATTGCTGCTGCATCAGCCCGGTGCTGCACTTTAAACCTGTATCAGTCTCGTGTGAAATATCTTTCATGTGGGGACTCGCTCGTGATGGATGTGAGAAGTGGGTCAGCTCGCGCGCCCCCACAGGTGGATTTTGCGGTGATCACGTGTGGGCACGCCCCACAACGTCGCTTCTATAAACCGCTCTGAGAGTCACCGCTCTTCTTCCTCCAGTGAGCGTAGAGGCGCAAGCGTAGAGGCGGACAGTAGAGCCCGGTGATAGTCAGACACAGTTCCGTGAATTCGGACACCGCTGCGGCATCAGAGCCCGCGGCGCATGTGAAGACCCCGGGGAGAGGCGAGCATAGAGCCGGTAAGTCTGCCACACAAGCGGGCAACATGCTTTCCCTGGAGCCACTGCGAGCCCACGCGCCGCAGCTGTGCGTCAGCATTTTCACTTTGATATCACAGGCTCGTGCGTGTCTCCGTCAGTGACGAGCCCTAAACTCGAGCTCAGTTTGGCATCCATTATTCACGAGCCGCAGTAGAGCACACGAGCGTGGAGCGGTAGCTTAGAGCCATGAATGTGCCCTAATGATCGGATCAGCTGTGTGTGCAAAGTGCATTGTGCTGGTGGTGATATGGAGCTGTATTCACGTGTTATCACTGCGCTCCACAGCAGAAAGACAAACAGCCCGTGAGAGCGGTCCTCCGCTGGATTTATGTGGCTTCTACTAAAGCCACTGCACCTCGCCTACTCACAAGCGCCTAATGTTATCCTTCTCACTCTGAGAGCTTCAAGGTCGTAATATAATGAGTACCAAGCTGTAATAATCAACTCGTACTGTATTTTAACTTCACGTCCTTCAAATATAATGACCTACACGGTGTCCACTTTTTGCAAGAGTATTGCACAATTAAATATGATAAAATATGGCAGTGTGAGTTTCAAAATGTAAACCATTTTATAGGCCCATTGCATCTGAATCCATACAATCCATTTTCATTGTAAGGACTGATAATGGTTTCCATCATATTGCATTCAAATCAGAATCTAATTCAGAATCTAAGCAGCTGTTTTCTTTTGTCCAGGCAGTCAGTAAAAGTACTATTCTGATGTGTGTATTTGATTCTGTTGGTTTGTAGTGTCAGTGTGAGCTCTTTCTCTTCACATGCTGTATGCCTGACACTTTTAACTCTGCTCCGCCCCCTCTTTTTCTCTCTCTGTCTCATTCTCGTCACTGATGTGTCTATCTGGACATCCCATTGGCAGAGGGCAGAGGAAACGGGCTCCCCAGCCAAGCCCTGCACAGGAGGCAAGAATCTGTGCCAACGCGAAGAAGACAGGCTGCGCAGTCTGGGCATCATGAAGTTCCACTTTGCAGAGCTAAAAAAATCTCCACAGGATTATTAGCATTGTTAACATTTGGTTTCCAGGGAGCTTTGGCCCTCCCACTGGACATGGGAAACGTAAACATTAGCCGGACTAGATTTTAAAGCACGACTCTGTCCTGGCCTGTCCCCTGACTCCAACTGGGACATCCATGATGGAGGTGGTCAGGATGGAGCCGGAGCAGGAGCAGGAGGAGGAGGCAGGACCACTCATCCACAGTGTCCATGGGCCCCATAGGATCAGACCGTCCTCGTACAGGGCCCTGCGCAGTGCTGTGTCCACACTGGCACGCATCGATGACTTCACCTGCGAGAAGATCGGAGCTGGGTTCTTCTCAGAGGTCTTCAAGGTGAGTTGATACAAAATACATTGTCTCCTAATACTTTTGATTTTTGCATGCACTCCTGCACAGTAGTTTTGTAGTCTTTTGAGTGCAGTTTGGGTCAGATACATGGTAACATCATAGATACAGAAAAGTTTTAAGAGCTTTTGCCTTTTAATCTACTAATCGTTTAAGAGATTTAAGACCACATCTGGAGTGTAGGTTTCCATGGTTACCTGGTTTTCCCACTTCATTTGGGTGTTTCATAGGAGATACTAAATTTATTAACACTTGCCCTGAGGTAACTGGTCACTAAGTTTGACATAATCGTAAAGGTCCTATATATTACGCAATTTTGACTCTTGTGAGCTTTAAGTCGTGTTATAATGTTGTTACCTCATCAAAAACATACCTGGAGTTGTGTTTTGTTTCAGTAACTTTCTTATTGCATATCATGTAGCAGTAGTTTTCAATTTAACCTCTACCTTTAACCTTTTTGTTCAGTAGAGATTAATAATTCCAGGTCTGAAATTATCCAAATGATTCTAGTGAAGGTGTGTGGGGTTTATAAACACAGAGGGGCCCTTCCTGTATTGCTACTTTACATCACAAGCATTTTCAGTTTGAGATAACTCATCTTAAATATACAGAGTTTGTGTGTTACACATGTGTGAATGAAACAAAACACAATTCCAGTTTTCAAGACACCTGACCAAAGGGAGCAAGGGTCTAGTCATTCAATGATCCATGTTTAATTCCTTTGTTTAATTGCTTTATGTAGTGGATTATATAGCTAACAGTTCTAAGCAGTTTAATGTAGATGAATGCATACACACAAACGTATTTTTTTATTTCGTTGATTAGTCTTGACAAACCCGTATTGGCAGTAGATGAGGTACAAGTAAATAATTGAGTATTTGGAAGGATGGAACTCCTGCGCTAGTACAAGATGTCATTACACTGTTGGCCTGAGCTCAGAACATTTAAAAATTAAGGGTACTGCGTAGGCCTGTCACAATAACAAATTTTGAAGTACAATGTGTATAGTGAGATTGTGATAAACGAAAATATTGAAACTACTTTCTGCAAATGATACAATAACAATAAAGCAAAAATAATCCCAGGAAACCATTTTAAACAGATGGTATCATTAAAGGTGCACTATGTCATTTTTCTTTTCAAATGCTTTTCTCCATGGAGATGTTATTGATCTGCCTGAAATGTTCCACACTATGACATTACAAAGGTGGTTTTATAGCGCATCCTGACTGTGAGCGGGGTTGCCTCTCCACAGATCTGACCAGTAACTTGTTCTGGTTTAGTCTCCATGAAGATAACCTAATTAAACCTAATGCCTTATTGTGAAACATTCCAGACAAAGCAATAACATCTCCATGAAGAAAAGCATTTGAAGGACCCTCCACCAGAAAAGTTACACAATGCACCTTTAATATATATTGACTTACTGCTCAGTACACGACAGATGGAACAATATTTATCGTGGGTACATTTTAGTTTTTTCAGTACTATGAGATTTTAGCTGTAGAAGGTTGAATAAATAACTTCTCATTTATAGATGCAAACTAACTACTAAAGTGTTGCATTCTGTTATGTATTTATTGCAGCTTCTATTTATTTTTTTACAATATTGTACATTTAGGTTACATTTTGGGGGATAATTCTGATTTATGGTTTGGTTTCAATGTTACCATTTATATTTAGTTCAGCAATATATTGCACTTAAAAATTAATTAAATCATGTTTAGTAGTTTGGCATTTCCATACTGTGGAATAATCAAGTCAAAACTAATATCTCCATGGAGCAAAGCAGGTGACAGACCCTCCACCAGAAAAGTTACACAGTGGACCTTTAAACGATGTCACAGTAAGTTTTTATACTACAGTCATGGTCATTTTCACTGTTTAATTGTGTTTGAGACCTGTCATTGAGAAGCACCAATTTAGTATTCTTCACTAAGAGAACCCTCTGAAGTTCTCACCTTTAGACCTGTCACAATAACAAAATTTGAATTGTGATATATTGCTGAAGTAAATATAGACGATAATCGATAATATTGAACGATTTATGCTTCTGACATAATGACCCTAAAGTAGAACTATCCCCTCAAACTATTGTAAATGTATAATATAGTTAAAACACACTAACTGCAATAAATAAATGGCAGAATTCACACTTAAGTAATTTGTATATATATTGAGTCACCCCTCCACAGCTCAAAGTTTATTGTACCACAGAAAAAGTACTAGTTCTTAGTAAATAAGTAAGTAAATAATTATTGACCAAAAAGTATTGTTTCCGCTTTCATATATTGAACAGTAGTAATTATAACAGGTCTACTTACCTTTCCTGTGTTTTAAATTGTTATCTTATTATTTACATTGGTGAACATGGCCTTTGAGTGCTTGTACTAAACATAGGTCATCTTGAAAAATGACACATTTCTAACTACAGCCTGAAGTAAGAACTTAGTCAGGCCCTATTCTAAACAAATCAAACATACATAACACAGAAGCAGTCTCTGTCCTGTTGTACTAATCAAAAACACATATTCTGTGCTTAAAATGAATGCATATTGTTGGAGCGTTTCTTGCTTGGTCCAGGCATTTCAAGTTGTCTGACCCCTATCGACCACTCTGTAATCTGAGCCTCACTTCCTTTCAGAAAACCAAATACACGGTTTCTACAGCAACAGCTGCATCCCGATTTTGTAATGTTGACTCCAAGGTCCTATATTGCGCAAAATTGTCTCTTGTGCACTTTAAGTCATGTTAGAATGTTGTTACCTCATTAAAAACATACCTGGAGTTGTGTTTTTTCATTCACACATGTTTGAGTAATCCTTTATTATTAGTCTGTCTATATTTAACAATATCAAAAACTTAAAATGCTCCGTTCCATCTTGTGATGTCATGAAGTTGTAGTTTTGAAGTCAACAGCTCCTTTTACCTTTAGTTCAGTAGAGATTGACAATTCCAGAGCTGATTATCCAAATGATTCTAGTGAAGGTGTATGGAGTTTAAAAACGCAGTGGACCACTTCATGTATTGCCACATGACATCACAAGGTGGAACATGGCCTAAACATGCAGGATTTGTGTGTTAAACATGTGTGAATGAAACAAACCAAAACTCCAGGTGGGCTATGTTTTTGTCGAGGAAACAACATTATAACATAAATCAAAGATCTATGTTATAACGTTGTTTAACGTCTTTAACGCAGGTGTTCAAAAGCACCATTATGTAAGAGATGACCCTTGCGATGGCCCCACACATGTTTACAGTGACCCCGGAGTTGTGTAAGATGGCTGCCATTGTTGTTGGAGGGGGTGTAACTGGATCCACTGTGGACAGGTAGACCGGGCACACATCTTTGTAACTTTACCCCCCTCGTCAAACGCAGACCTGGTCCCTTTGTCACGACGCCACTCACCCGTTTATGGGTCGATTCCAACAGACGCCTCATTAGTGCCAAGAACGCCAGTGTGAAAGAGTGAAAGATGAATCTAAGAGGAGGCAACGCACACTCACCTTTACGTCACTCCATCACAAGGAATTTCTCAGAGGCGCATTGTTGTTTAAAGGTCCTATAGTGTGCAAAATTGACTCTTAGCTTTAAACTTTAAGTCATGTTATAATGTTATTACCTCATCTGGCGTTGTTTCCTTTCATTCACACATGTTTGAATAAATCTTTTATTATTATATAGGTAGTTTACAAGTTAAGGTAGTTTACAAGTTAACAGGTACCTTGTACATTTTGTTGAGTTAAAATTGGAAATTCCAAGGCTGAAATTATCCAAATGATTCTAGCGAAGGTGTTTGGAGTTTAAAAACACAGTGGAGCACTTCCTGTATTACCACATGACATCACAAGGTGAAAGAGTGTGAGAGTAAGAGAGAGAAGAGTTGGAACTGTGGAATGTTTTATGTTTGAGGGAGCCAAAATGTGTGCAGGGTTTGTGTGTTAAACATGTGTAATTGAAACAAAACGCACAACTCCAAACATGTATGTGATGAGGAAAAACATAACATAAATCAGAAAACAACGCAATATAGGACCTTGAAATATATTTTATGTAATCTTAAAATTTTTGGTGCTAAAGGGAAAAATGGAAACGCCTCTTTAATTATAACATGAGGTTGTGCAAGTGCTGATCTCCAGTATATGCAGTAGTAGTCAGTAGTTGATGCGACCTGAAATGGCCACTCCCTTGGCCGTGCCCTTTGAATGGTTGGAGAGCATGCAAATGTCATTCTGTTTACTGCCTGCTGTCAATTCCCCACTTAACGCTGGATTGACATGACGATATAAATGCAAAATTATTAGCGTGGCTATCGGGCATATTTAAAAGCTGCTTAACTGGGCGATTGTCCACACATCCTGGTTATATGCAAAAATAACTCCTGAGAAATTCAATTGGTGTTTTTGCCTTAAACGATTTGCCTGACCAGACAGTCCCTTCTACATTCAGTTCAAATCCAGAAGAGACTGGAACCGGAGCACAGAGGGTGGAAATCCTCCGTCCTAACTTGCGATGATCCAACCACAGCTGCCCATTTGAAGTATGTGTCTGTGAGTGGAGGGCTCTGAAATGGATGCCTAGGTTTGTTTATAAAACATGTGTGAATGAAACAAAACACAACTCCAGGCACGTTAGTGATGAGAAAACATCATTATAACAGAGATCAGAAAATTGTGTTATACAGCACCTTAAAATACATTGTTAAAAAAAAAAAAAACAGTAGAAAACTACATAACCTATGAACCTTTTCTGTTTGATTGCAGACTTGAAGAAATAATTGTTGTTAAGCACTCTTAAGTTTTGTCAAAGTGTGTGTTTCTAGATGGTCAAGTAATCAAATGCCTGTAGTGCATGAGAGAGTTTTGAAATGGACTCCCTGCTAAAAGGACTGTGGTCTCCTGTAGTGAGTTTGAGCTTCATCCTGATCAATGGAAGCTTCTGCACCTCCTGTGTGCTATTGTGCAACGTGAAAAACCCAAAGCAAAAGGCGAGAATGCAAGGAGCACACGTGTCTAGACAAATCCTTCAGGTACTGTTTTCTCTCAGTCCTTTATTTGCTTCAAAAGAGAGCTTCCTGTCTGGTTTCTTGTCCCAGCAGCTCCTTGTGCCCCTCATTGCACTGAAAACCTCATAAGGCCAGTCTTGGAGGATCACTTAAAGGTGTAATGTGTAACTTTTCACTTATTTGTCTCATTGATATTTCATAGCTTTGCCCAGGATGTTCCACAGTAGAGCCCGACCAATATGGATTTTTTTTTTTTTGGATTGATATGATACCGATAAAAGGGGCTTTGGAGCTACCGATAGCCGATATATTTAGTGTTGTAAAAATTCACTGTAAATCTGTAAATTATAAAACTTAGATACTATATTAGATATTGAATACTCTATAGGATTTGAAGTTGGGTTTATTTAGGCTACATTTACTGTTATTTTGCCTCTTTACACTCAAATTTAAAGACAGTAGGTAGGCCTAATGGCATTTTTGCATAACATTCTAGTCTGTAAACAAAGTAAGTAAACTACCACTTAGCCTTTAGCAGTTATTGTGAATGTGTGTTGCTGGCCTAAACTGTGCTTAAGTCAACTTTTAATTTATAGTTAATGTCTTAGATCAGACACAACAGCATTTAAAGCCAACACCTCAGTGTTGCTTTAAAGAGGATGCTGAGATCGCACTGGTGTAAACAAGAGCACGTGAGTCCCGTGAGGTGGCTCTGGGGGTGCGTTCAGGTGCAGTATGGCTTCACAGACAAATCACTTCACAGATAAATATTGATGCAGCACTACATATTAGGACATTTATCTGTCTGTAAATTAAATGGCTATAATATAAAGTGTCTAAGCGTCATAACGAGCCCACATGGACTATCAGCCCATATTGACTAGATTTCGGGCTGATGGCTGATATGTCTCCAAGTGCCCATATCGGCCGATAATACTGGTCAGGCCCTATTCCACAGTATGGCATTAAAGTCATCTATCTCTTGCATTGATTCAATTACAGGTGTTTTTATTGCTCAGAAATACCTTGAAAAGCATGTAACTTGAGCTGGTGGTGTCACAGATTTGTCTCTATGGAGATAAGTGTTGGACATTTTGAGGAATACAAGCAGGTGGTGGACCCTCCACCAGAAAACTTGCACAATGCACCTTTAAAGGGCCTATATTACATTATGTTCTCCTCAATGTTATAATATTTCCTCATCAAAAACATACCTAGAGTCATTCACACATGTTTAACACACATTCTGCATATTTAGACTGACTCTCAAACTGAAAACACTCTGTTCCACATTGTGACGTCATCTGGCAATACAGGAAGTGCTCCATACACCTTCACTAGAAAAATTTAGATTATTTCAACCCAGGAATCTCTACTGAACTAAAGGTAAAAGGTGGCTGTTGAAAACTACTACTTCATGACATCACAAGGTGGAACAGAGCATTTTGAGCGTTGGAGAGCTCAGGTAAAAGACATTATATATTTTGTTCTGAATCTTATAAGAATTTTCAAGAGGAGATGGCCTGCATTTGAGAGACATGTGCTACAAATTTGCTGCTGTGGTAAAGTTTTGGACAGAGGTTTTTCACGCTTCTGAATTCGAACAGACTGTAGAAAGGACTGGCCAGTCAGGGAGCTAGATTACCATGGCGATATAAATGCAAAATTATCACAGCAGCTATCAGTCATATTTAAAATCTCCAGTTGTCCACACATCCTGGTTATATGGGGGGGAAAAAAAAAAAAAAAAAAAAGCTTTTTTTCCCTGCTTTTTTTTCACCTTTATTTGCTTTAAAGGAGAGCTCCCCGTCTGTAGTGTCCCACTCGTCTCTGAAAACCTGGGCAGAGGCAGAACTAATAAAATCTCTCAATCAAAACTAATGGCTGTATCGCTCCACACTAGAGTTGACTCACAGCTGTTTGTTTTTAAACTTGTAAAGCTGTGTTTCTATTGGACTACAGCTGTCTGACTGAATGTGCCAAATAACACTGAGCCAAGAGGGACTGTTGTCTGCAGTGGTGGAACGTAATGAAGTAAAAGTACTGTAGTAAAGTACAGCTCTTAAGTGTAAATTTGAGGTATCTGTACTTTATTTTCATATGTTTTGAAGTGGATATGTTTTACTTTACTACATTTGAGAGCAGGTATCTGTATTTTCTATTCCACTACATTTTTTTAACAGAACTGAAAAGTAAAAGTAATTTTTATTGTGTGAGACTTGCTGAAATGGCTTTTAAAGGTGCGCTGTGTAACTTTTTGATTGTGAGTCTGTCACCTGCTTGTTTCTATGAATGTCATTGCTTTGCCTGGAATCTACAATATGACATTAAACAACTCAATCTTACATTTTTAAAATTGCATTTCTAGCTATTTTTGAGCTATAAAACTACCTGTAATTTAATAAATGTAAGGTAGACTTGTTTAATGTCATACTGTGGAACATTCCAGGCAGAGTAATGACATATCCATAGAAACAAGCAGGTGACGGAGCCTCAACCAAAAGTTACATTGTACCTTTTAAATAACAAAACTGTAGATAGACAAAAGCGAAAGTGTTTTGACTGCAGCTCTGTGACTGAGTCGGAGCTCTGGAACACGCACACACACACGCACACACGCACGCACACACACACACACACACACACACACACACACCACACACTCACTAGCTGCCACTGATGAGGCCAGTGTGGGCGGAGCACTTAAAGCTGTTGATATGGTAATGAGCAGGAGCAGAGTAATAATAACACATTTTGACGAGATATTGCTGAAGAAAATGTAGATTATAAATGATAATATTGAAACTAATTCATGCAACTAATGGAACTATCCCAAAACAATACTCGATGTATAATATGGTTAAAGGGCCCATTTTTTTTTTTTATTTATTTATTTATTTTCTGTGATACAATCTTAGTTAACTATAGTCAACCATACAGACCATCAACATAACAGTAAACACAAAAAAAACACCAATAACATAAAAAAAAAGTGTGTATGTATGTATGTATGTATGTATATATGTATGTATATATATGTATGTATATATATGTATGTATATATGTATATATATATATATATATATATATATATATATATATATATATATATATATATATATATATATATATATATATATATATATATATCAAAAAAACAGGACAAACAAGAACTCCATAAAAAGACAAAACAGACAAAAAACAAAACACACACAGACGGAACAGATGAAGCAGACTGAAACAGAACAAGGCAGACAAGACACAAACAGGACAGACAAAACGGACAGGACACATACAAAAGACGAGACACATAGAAATAGCCAGGACACAACAGAACAAAACAAACTGACAAGACAAGACAAGCACCTGAAGCCCCCATCCCCACCACAGGTCCCACACCAAAAACTCAAAGCCACAGCCCCACAACTTCTTGATGTGGACAAACATGCGTCTAAATATACAATTTAAAGGGCTCATATTATACTATTTTCAAAGTTCTAATGTTATTTCCTCATCAGAAACACACGTGGTTGTGTTTTGTTTCATTCAAACATGTTTAACACACAAACCCTGGATATTTAGGCTGAGTTCTTCTCTCGGATGGAAAACACTCTGTTCCACATTGTGATGTCATGTGGTGCTCATCTGCAGTGTTTTGAAACTCCGTACACCCTTACTAGAATCATTTGGATAATTTTAAAGCAAGGATTGGCAATCTCTACTGAACTAAAGGTAAAAGGTAACCGTTAACTTGAAAACTACTACTTCATGACATCACAAGGTGGAATAGAGCATTTTGAGCTTTGGAGATGTAGACAGACTAATAATAAAGGGTTACTCAAATGTGTGCGAATGAAACAAAACACAACTCCAGGTATGAGCTTTAAGCCATGTTAGAATGTTGTTTCCTCATTAAAAACACAAGTCATTTTTGCGTAATATAGGACCTTTTAAAATATTAAGTAGTAATTATTGTGACAGCCAGGCCTATAGAGCACTGATGCCGTCTGTGAGGCTTGTGTGAACTGCTGGGGACAAGAGAAAGTCCAGGAAGCTGCTTTCCCAACAAACCACTGAAACCACCTCTGCTGTCTGTTAAAGCGGACCTTTTATGAAAATCAACTTTCCAGAGCTTTAAACCATGTTTAAGTTGTTACTCAGTCTCATTTTACACACCCAAAGTTGTATTTAGCGAGATTCCTGCATGTCTGAGTAATCTTTATTCTCCTGTATTTAAGACATTGCTCCGATCAACCCGTTTTCATCTTCACCGGTACATACCTGCTCTTTTTTTGTTTTGTTTTGTTTCATTCACACATGTTTAACACACAAACCCTGCATATTAAGTTTTTCTGTCAAACAGGAAACGGTCAACACACAAACTACCACTTCATGACATCACACAGTGGAACAGAGCATTTTGATCTTTGGAGATGAAGACAGATTCATAATGCAGAATTACTCAAACATGTGTTAATGAAACAAAACACAACTCCAGGTATGTTTTTGACACGGTAACAGCATTATAACACGGCTTAAATTTTGTGTAATATAGGACCTTTAAATGAGTTTCGATACTAGTTTTTGTATCAGTTTGGATCTGCTTTTCAATATTGACAACCCTAATGCTAATTTAAAATCTTGCCAAGTCTTTATAAGTGATGCACAATGTTATCTTAAGCAAATTTTGAAGATCTTGGTCACTGTCTGGACACTCCCTTCAGACCTGTTCAGATGTGTTTGAGTCACAGCTCTGACGATCTCTCCAGTTGAATCTCATCCGTCTAACCGTGGTGATTACTGTCATTGTTCGAATTCAGGCCGATGTTGTGTTGTCTTTGGCAGAGCATCAGTACAGCTAAACCAGTGCAGACTCTTATCTTGATAATTACAATAAAACTGACTTATCGTTCTATATATGAAAGCTGGAACTAAGATAAGATAAGATAAGATAAGATAAGATATACCTTTATTAGTCCCACAGTGGGGAAATTCCAGTGGTCACCATTACAAATTTTGAAGCATTATATGTCGCTACAGAGAAATATTGTGATAAATTATAATATTGAAACTACTTTATGCCACTGATACAATAAAAATAAACCAGGATAACCCCAGGAAAATCCCATATTTTTAAAGGTACATTGTGCAATTTTTCTGGTTTATTTAATTTTCCTGCTTGTCTCCATGGAGATGTTATTGCTTTGACATTAAACACAACTATTATAGCTTTTATTCCTTATGGGTGTTTCTGTTGCGCAAAAATACAATCATTCTGTGAATAGGGGCGACTCTCCACAGATCTGACCTGTAATGTAGCCTGTAGTTGTGTCTCTTGAGAGAGATGGGTTTAATCTCTACCGTGGAACATTCTAGACAAAGCAATTACATCTCCATGAAGACAAGCAGGAGACAGACCTTCCACTAAAAAGTTACGCAGTGCACCTTTAAATACACAGTGTCATTCAAAGGCCTGACCTGCAATAGATAAATAACAGAATAAACCAATAATTAGCCATAGAAGTTATTCAGCCCTCTATAGCTCAAATCTTATTTTATTGCAACCAAAAAAATACAAAAAAATGTACACACAAAAATATTTAACCCCAAAATATATTGTTCCATCTTTCATATATTGAACGATAAGTCGATATTGTAATTATTGTGACAGGCCTAGCTGGAACAATATATTTTGGAGCCCAATATTTATCATGGGTACTTTTTCTTTGTAATAGTGAGGAGATTTTCTATTTTAATGTAATAATGTAAGATTTGAGCTGTGGAGAGTAAATATTTCTATGGCTAATCATCAGTTCATTCTGACATTTACTGGGTGCAGCTCAGCTTTTGTAAAAATGGTTTACTGGGATTATCTTGCCTTGTGACAGTGGCATACCTGACCCCTCGGCCGTCCTGACAGAGACATGTTTGAACTCCTCCCCTCTGGAAATGTGTATCGCTCCGTTAAGATGGAACAGCTTCTCCCACCAGCTGTTATAAGTTTGAACAATGCACTTTGAATTTTGATGTACCACCTTAATATTTTAGCTACTTAACCTTTGTGTCTTTATTTTACAGTGTCACTATGTCGTCTCTAATGATTGTCTATTTGCACATATTTTTCCAGTGTGGTTTTTAACTACAAATGGCAAATACACTAAACTAACCCAAGTATTTTCAGTAGTATTGTTTATCCCAATAATTCTCTGTAGTGATATTGTGCTTCAAAATTTGTTATCATGACAGGCTTATCTTTATCCTGACTCCTCATGGCTCTATAGGTCAGACTTGGGCTGCTGAAAGTATAGAAAATCAGATACTGATCAATACTAAAACTTGTACTGACACTAGATCATATTTTGAACACGTATTGTTTATATGCTTGGCAACCAAAGTTGATTATGTGACCTTTTTCGTTCCAGCTGCCGGTTATTGCTTCAAATATTTTTGGATTAAAATGTGGAAGTGTTGGGCAAGAGTTTCTTTCACAACATTGTTTTTCAAGACCTGGTTTCTCTGTGCTATGTGAGGGTAGAACATGGCCGCTGTCCAAGTTGGTAAACAAATGTGATTTTTGCATGTGAAAGCCTTATAAAATGACATACTTTGTACATAGGCCTGTTACAATAATTACTATATTGATTTATCGTTCAATATATGAAAACTTAAAGGGCTCATATTACGCTTTTTTCTGATCCATGTTATCAGAAACTTATCTGGAGTTCTGTTTTGTTTCATTCACACATGTTTAACACACAACCCCTTCTCTTAAAATGAAAACTCCACCTTGTGATGTCATTTGGTAATACAGGAAGTGCTCCACTGTATTTTTAAACTCCATACACCTTCACTAGAGTCATTAGGATGATTTCAGTCCTGGAATTGCCGAACTCTACTGCCAAAGGTAAAAGGTGGCTGCTAACTTGAAAACTACCACTGCATGACATCACAAAGTGAAACAGAGCATTTTGAGATGTAAACAGACTAATCATAAAGGGTTACTCAAACATGTGTAAATGTGTAAACAACTCCAGGTATGTTTTTGATGAGATGACAACATTCTCACATGACTTAAAGTTCACAAGAGTCAATGTTGCGTAATGTAATGTTTAAAAGTTCCTCAAGTTCAATTTTAGATTTAGACTGGCAAAATTGTATTGACTTAACATTTCTGAACTGCAAAGTAAGCTTATTTTCTGTGTAAATAAATTAATGCATAACATTGCTTCACTCATGTTGATTGGTGAGATTAAACCTTTTGTGAGTGGAGATGTGTTGGAGCAGAGCTGGATCACCCACTGTGTCTGAGGCCAGCCCCAAGCCCTGTTTAATCCTCTTCTTATTTCACTAGAGCAGCTCATTCTCTCTAAAACTGCAGGTTGGGCCCCTCAGGGAACTCCTCTGAGCCCCTGACACTTCAGTGCGCAGTAGGACAGGACTGACGCTCTTCTCATTAAAGGTGCACTGTGTAACTTTACTGGGAGATGGTCCACCACCTGCTTGTATTGAGATGTTATTGCACTGAGCCTGTATGTTCTACTACATGTAGTTATGTATAAGAGGTGACCCCAGTAATGGTAAGAATGCATATTTTTATAGAGATATACATGTCTTTTCAGTTAAGAGGCCGCAATGAAATAAATGCTAGATAGATGTTTAGTGCTATAACATGGAACATTCTCAGCAAAGCAATAACATCCCCATGGAGACAAGCATGTGATGGACCAGAAAAGTAACGCAGTGCAACTTTTAAGGATTAAGAATGGCAATAGAATGAAAGCTGTTTGTACTAGGGTTGTCAAAAGTATTGAAAATCTGATATTAATTTTTACTTAAACTAGTATCAAAACTAGATTCTCATCTGAGCAGGTACTGACACTAAAATAGTCACATTCAGGACAGATGTGAACTGCGACTTATTTAGTCACATTCAGAATAACTTCTCCATGAAGAAGAGCATTTGATGGCTCTTCCACCAGAAAAGTTACACAATGCACCTTTAAGAGTATCCATGAAATCCTTGATAATCCTGGAGCAGCCTTGTGGCGTATGTAGCTGCTCATGTAGTGTTGCTGAAACCCTCTCTGCACTGGGACCTCTCTAGTGACACATCCACATGTCCGGGCGGGTGAGCTGTGGGGCTCTGCTGCTGCTGCTGCTGCTGCTGCTGCTGCTGATGCTGATGCTGATGCTAGCATTTTGAGCCTGTGTTGAAGGATGAGGGAGTGTGTGTGTACAAGTGACTTTGGAGATTTCATTCTGTGTAAAGCTGTGGCTCTTGACTTTTCAGAGGCAAGTTTATTAAAATGAATGCATAGCTTTATCAACATGATTAAGATCTGTTAGTTGAAGCAGACTTGTGAACTTTGGCATTGGCAGCAAACCATGTGGACCATTTCTGAACCAAGCTGTCTCTAGGGAGGTTTTGACTTGTGCCTGAGGTTTTGACTTGTGCCATGAAATAAGAGACCAATAAGTGGAGATAGATATTGACGATATTTGCATTTTTAGCATTGCACTGGAGGATCCGCCACCTACTTGTCTCCATGGAGATGTTATTGCTGTGCCTGAAATGTTCCATGGTATGACATTAAACATAGCCACCTAGCATTTATTCATTACTGGTGTTTCTATTGCTTAAAAATACAATAATTCCTTCTGTGAAGAGGGGCAACAGATCTTAATTGCAATATTATTATGTTTAGGCCAACCATATGCCTATAGAACATGCAAAACTTTTATTTGAAAACTTTACAATGTGACTACACTGTTATATCCACTTTGCAATAAAACAGGTTTGTGGATGGGTTTGTAGTAATTCAAATTGCATAATTTGGGGAAAATAATCAAAATCATCCCAAATATATTGGCAGGGTCGGTCATTCTCTACCAGTAGTACAAGCTTGTTCACAACTGATCTGTGTCTAACTGAAGTGATGAGGTGCACGGATGAATAGAGAGAACTGCAGTCTCAGCGTTTGCCTCCTTCTCCACTTGAGTTTGTTGCAGTCTCTGCTGCAGTCACTGCCGGGACTGTACAGAAATATAAATCTAAAGGTAAAAGGAGCCTGAGCACTTCTATAAGGCACCACTTCATTGATTACATTCATAAGAGATCTTAAGTACAAAACGCATCAACAAAAACAGGCCTGTCCCAATAGTTACTATATGGATCATTCAATATATGAAAGCAACAATATATTTTGGGGGCCAGTATTTATTTTGGGTACTTCTTCTTTGCACTATTCGGAAATGTTTGGTTATTTTTTGGCTATATAAGATTTGAGCTGAAAAAGGTTGAAATAATAACTTCTGACTCAATAGACATGCAAACTAAGTACTGAAGTGTTTCATTCTATTTATTACATGTTTCTTCAGATTTATTGCAGATTTAGAACTGTTTTTTGTGGTTTAAATCTGCTCTTGCACTATTGTATCATTAGTTATGCATTAGTTGCAGTATTATCATTTTTCTTTCAATATTTTCTTCTGCAATATATTCAAATTTTCTCTTGCCACAAACAAAAAATAATCCTATAATGCTTTTACTTTATACCATATTTTACCAGGACTCAATGTAGAAGTAAAGCTGTGTACTTTATTTGCCATATAGTCTTGATTCTCAGTGGTTCCTGGTGTGTCGTAGATTGACTCTTCATTGAGTAACTGTTTGGCTAATAGCATTACTCCCTCCTCTCTAATAAGCTTTATTACTTTAGCCGTCTCTGCCCTGGCCCCTTGCTGCACTCATCTTTCACTGCTCATGCACTAATGAAGTCAAAACATGACCCCCACGGTGCCCTTTCACCTGCTCACATTAAACTGGAGAGGCTGTTGTAAAGATTCCAGGCAGTAAAGACTGATCTACAGCTCAGGCCCTTGAGGTAATGGTCTGATCTGCAGTGTCCCCAGGTGCCCCGACGTGTGAAATGAAAAATCTAATTCCATTTTGGGGAGACTGATTTGGGCTGTTTCTGCCTTCAGAAAACCTTACAATAATACTACACTGAGTTTTCATTCATTATGTGAAAGCTGGAACAATACTGTATATGCTGGGACTCAATATTTATCTTGTGGACATTTTCTATACAGTGATGAAACTTTAGTTCCCCCAAACGGGATCAACTGAATGACAAACTCTTTTTACTCTTTTGGCTCGTCTCCTTCTCTTGAATTTTTATTGAAGTCCAACCACCTCTCAGGCAAATGTGCAGCAGCCGGAGGGAAGCCTCTTTGGTCTCCACGGTAACCATACCAGACGGTGTCATCGCCATAGCAGCCGGTTTGGGCTCTGGAGCAGCCAAAACAAATTGGGACACTAAACTCATGTTTTTGAGCATCAACCCCACAGGTGTCAGTTTAAAAAAAAAAAAAAAAAAGTTTAAAGTGGCTGCAGATGCGTCCAACTGGAGGTGGTCTGAATGCAGCATTGCCCTTTCTGAGACTCCCTCTCTCCCATAGTCTTTCACACACACAATTTACATGTCTACAGCAGCTGGCATCATGTCATGTCATTGTGCAAAAAGCTGTCTGTTTTTAAAAAAAGAGGATGAGTCAAAAGGGATTTTCCAGCAATTATTGTTTCGATTTATATAGTGACTCATTTTGTCTTGTTGTATTATTTTTCACTCAACTGTTAATCCATACAGTTAGAGGATGCACCTTCGTCACTAATAGGTGTGGACAGCCATACTGTTGACAAACTTCAGCAGAGTTTTGTTGAGACAAAACTGAACCCAATTAATGTCTGTGTGTGTGTTTGTGCCACAGGTGCAGCACCGCGTGTCCGGACAAATCATGGCCCTGAAGATGAACACTCTGCCCTGTAACAAGGCCAATATGCTCAAAGAGGTGCAACTGCTCAACCGACTGTCTCACCCCAACATCCTCAGGTACGGACACCCCAGTAGGGTAATCAAAACTATTGAAAATAAGACACTAATCGATAACTAGTAAAACTAGTATTGAAAGATGCTCACTAGTATCGAAAGATACTCATGTGACTTAAAGTCGCATTTACAGTACAGAAATGAATCTTTCCTGAACGGCTTTAGATTTTGAGCTGTATCCACAGCAGGCCTAGCAGGTTAGCTTTGTCCATTACATATGGACAAAGCTGCATTCTAAAAAAGGCACTGCATTCTAAAAAAGGACATGAGCATTGGACCATCAACATCAATCCCAGCTCCAATTCACTTTGCATTGAAAATTTGAAACAATTTAACAATTTAAGACCAAAATATTGGTCAACTCCTATTCCTAATATCTCTGCTCCAAATTCACTCCTATAACTGCTAGCCTTGGTGAACTTCGTTTGACTGGAGCCAAACACAGTGGATGTGTTAGTCCACTTCTTTATACAGGCTGGCTGCATCAGTACAAGTATAACAAGACCACACAGACTAATAGGCACCCATGGACCACTATGGAACCTACCTGGATGACTGAGGGATTACACAGATATAAGACCCTATGGTAATATAAAAGAAAGTGCTATTATCATCATGGTATTGGAATTGGTATTGAGTATCGAGTCTGTTTCTTAGAATCAAAATAGAGTTTGAAGTTTTGGTATTGTTGCACTTCACTGTCTCACCCAAACCTCCTCTGTTGTATTACCTAAAATCACTTGTTTGGGTGATACTGACGCACCTGTTAGAATGAACTATACCTTACAGTCTATGAACTGCAGTCCTTCTTGCAGCACTGTTACAATTCAACATTTGACTTGTTTTGTTTTCCTGTTTGCAGGTTTATCGGAGTTTGCGTCCATGAAGGCCAGCTCCATGCTCTCACAGAGGTTGGTTTTTGATCAAGGCCTTTAAAACATTTTACGATAGCATACAAGATTCACTTATAACTATGCTCAAAGATGTAAAGGAACAGGCTCACACTCGTCAGGATTGTAGCTTTTTGTTGCGAAAACGCGTACAAATTCATTTCTTATTTCAATTATTATAAGTCTCATCTTGCCCTTAAACTTTTTAAGGCCCAATTGCTGTAACACACACACACACATAGTCCCTTAATCTGAAATGGAGAAGTTATATTTGTATGTACTTGGGTTATCTATCTTGTTGCAACTTTTATCTTTATTTTATGGCTATTTTATGGTTGCAAAGGTCACCCATTAATAAACTTGCATCTATTTTTGCCTACTTCACACAGTATTGAGTATTTTTGTTATTGTTTTAATAATATTATATAATGTTTTAATTTAATATTTTGCTATAAGAATATGAGTTTACATTAGCCATAGCCTCTACCCTAATACAGTGTTTCCCACACGTTTATACTGAGACTGTGGTGGCCCAAGCAATCCATATATGAATCATTTAATTCAATACAATATATGGAGATTAAATGTGACTTTTTGGCTCTGCTGATTAAAAAAAAATGACTAAATGCAGATAAAACATGGTTACTTTTATATGTTTAAGACAATACTACAGGCATAAAGTATAATTAATTTTTCAGATTAATAAAATTTCCTCTATTAATGAATAACACTCCTAATAATATAAGCGCAAATAAACTTTCTAAACAAGACAAACGACAAACAACAACTTCTGTCCTGGACATACACTACCAGTCAAACGTTTGGACAGACACTCACACATCACAATAAATATAATTTAAATGGTAATAAAACATAAGTAGCAACAATAGCAAGAGACTAGTGTCCAATAAGGCATGTATATATGTATTTAATTCCATGTATCTTTCTTCATATATTTGATGTATTCTGTATGTATATTACATGTAGAAAGTAGTAAAAAGAAAACTGGTAGTATGTCCAGAATAACAAATATTAAGACCTGAAATGTCGAAAGTTTATTTATGTGTGTGTGTGATAATGTGATAATGAATAATAATAATCTGTGCAGTACATAAACGGGGGGAACCTGGAGCAGCTGTTGGCCAGTGATGTGTACCTGTCCTGGGGCATGCGCCTGAGTCTGGCCCTGGACATCGCTCGAGGTCTGGAGTATCTGCACAGTAAAGGAATCTTCCACCGGGACCTCACCTCCAAGGTAATAAACTGTATAAAGTATTAAATTTACTTCCAGTAGAGGAATGCCAATTAAAAAAATAGGTGTGCCTCTGTGCGATATAGCTTTACGTTACTATATTGCCTTTTGCTAGCCCTTTCTAAATGTTTTGAGCAGCTATTTGCAGCAATTTAAGATTTTAAATTGGCTAATATTTCTCAGTGTCTACCATAGACTGTGGACTAAGGGAGTATGACGTGACCCATAGCATCAAATGAAGCTCACAATGCTAACCCTAACCCACTGTTGTGAATTCGACAGTTCCATATTACGAATAGGAATTTATTTACAGACAAAATAGCGAAATAAAAAAGGCCAAAATGACGAGGCTCGCATCAGCAGGTACAGAGAGAGGGGTGACAGTTTTTCAATGTAAAGTAAATTGAAAACGATGGAGCTAGAAGTGCCCCCATGCTCATTTCCTATTTGGAATGTGGCACCTAGCAGCTCTGTCCATTTATATATACAATCTATAGTTCCACAGTAATAACTTGCGAAAACAGCGAGGGACTTCTGGACAATGTTGTGCTGAAAAGTCAGAACTCAAAAATGCAGACAGAAGATAATCCTGATATAGGACTGTTTTTTTTTTCATCACTGACTCAGGCCTGTCATGATAATTAGTATATTGATTTATCATTCAGTACCACTTGTAACTTTTTGCTATTTTTCTGTACTACGATAAGGTTTGGGCTGTAAAAGGTTGAATTCTGCTATTTATTCATTACTGATGAGGTTTTTTAACGATTTTGTACATTTACATTTTTTGTTGGGATCACTTTAATTTAAGGTTATTGAGTCCGTGGCATAAAGTATTTTCAATATTATCTTTTTTTTTTTTATATCTTCAATCAGCACTATATCGACCTTCAAAATTTGTCATCATGCCGGGTCTATTGACACGCCTGGAGAGATGCTTACGATTTTGATTATTTTCCTCAAATTATGTAATCCAAGTTTACTACAAACTCACCCACAGCCCTTTTACCACAAAACGTTATATTAAGAGAGCAGATTAGTCATGTTCAGTGCAGTTATCTCTTCGCCCTAAAGTGTTCAAATAAAGCATTGCGCATCTTCATTAGGGAGCAGGTTGACCAAAACAAAATAAGGACCTCTGTTTGTGATTTAAGGCAAATGAACAATGGATGTCACACAGTTGTAGGTTACGTTATTGTCCCTCACAGGAAATTTGTTTTCACAGCTGAACAAAAGGAACGCCACACACATCAGTCACACAACACAATATAGAGAAGACATAATACAAGCAATGAAATATGTAATCTGAACAGAAGCGCATGGTTTACAGTTGTTGGCTTTAAAAGAGGGCTCTAAACGGTATGCAATCGCCGTTGGTAATGCACAATGGTATAAGAAGGCACTGGGGTTAACTATTATTTTCTGGGTTAATTCAAAGTGTCTTTTTGATACCCAGGTGCAAGTCCAAGGCTGAAATTGTACAAATGATTCTAGTGAAGGCATATGGATTTTAAAAACACAGTGGAGCACTTCTGTATTGCCACATGACATCACAAGGTGGAACAGTGCGTTTTCTTTGTTTGTGATGAGTAAACAACATTATAACAAAACATCATCAGAGTTTAAAGTTCACTTGTTTGGTATGACAAAAACTGCAGCATAGCACTATTGTCATGATTTTCTGTGTATATTCTAGGGATGCACCAATACCGATACCAGTATTGAATATTGGTGCTGATACTGAAAATGTTGCTGGATTGGTATAATGTCGGTTAAGTCGATATCCTGGTTGTGCCTTTAACTGGATGTAATAAGACGTTTTACAGGCTGATTTTGGCCCAGAACATCAGGGGTCATTTGACAGATCTCTTGTGTAATAAGTATAATTTTTCACCCCTTCACTGGTATCTGGTAATATCGGGTTTCGGCAGATACTTAAGGCCGATATTGGTATCTGAGCTGAAAGAGCTGTATGGAACAGTGCATCCCTAGTATATTAGTTTATTATTATTTATACACTGAACATACTGTCTCATACTCTCTCCACAGAACTGCCTGGTCCGCTGGGAGGACGGCATGTGCACGGGGGTGGTGGGGGACTTCGGCCTGGCAGAGAAAATACCAGATTACAGGTCAGTGCCTGAGGTCTCCTCATCAAACCCTCCATCAACACTCTGTGATTAGATAAGCCATTCCTGCACTTCTGCTTTTACTTCCCCTTTTTGTCCAATAATCACAGACCCTCCAATGGGACTCCAGGGAACAGGCAGATTTTTCCAAACTATGCAGCTGATGTTTTAGATGTTGTGGTTGTCCCGGCCATGCAGTCAGTGGAACTATTGAGACATTCCCCTGGGGTGTGATGCTAACTGGAGGCTGTGCTCTGTCTGAGGATCTGTTACACAAAATAGATTTTAATCTGAGTTGAGTTTTAACACAGTCTGACCATGAGGAGCTGATTTAGTTGGAACTATGACAGATGAGCGGATGTTGTTGTTTGAATCTGTTTAGTATTTTCTCTTAACTTTAATCTATTTTAAACCTTATTTAGTAGTGTTTGCTAATGTGTGTGTTGTGTCACCATGGTAACTTCTGAACATTCCACCTTATACATACATAGGCTGTGTCTGAATGTACACACTATTCCCTTCCTTTATTAAAGTTCTATGCCTATTTAGGGCATAGAACTATAATAAAATATGGGAGGCATTGTTTTTAATGGCCTGTGCTCATTGGCGCATGGACCCAAAAATAATTTTCTCTTCCGCATTTACTTCGTCAATACGGGCTAGCGCCTCCCACCCGTGTGACGTCTGTAATGTGCACGCCGTGGAGCGTTTGGACCAATCCGAGCGAGAGCTGCTAGAGCGGAGCTAGCGCGGGCTCGGAGCGGGGCTAGGCCAAGTCTTAGCTAAATTTTAGGCGCTTTGAGGATTTAAAAATTTTAAAAAGTTTATGTTGTGAAAATAGAAAAGAATCCCTACAAATTCCAAAATCAGCCGAACATGGGCAGTTTGAATTCCTAAAAAATGCATTGCACTCTGGGAGAATTTTTTCTGGGCCCAGGCTCCCAGGAGCTGCAGTATCAATGGGGACAGAGGGGGAATACCTTATCCAGTTTTTATTATACATCCATGATTTAGGAATCACGCCATTTTTAGTAGTGTCTGAATGACCAGCAGTTGAAAAAGTAATGCACTAAAAATTTTCCACAATGCCGCTTACCTTAGATTGAGCTGCTAAAAGATCATTTCCACATCTAGGCAAAAATCAAATAATCCAGTCCGTCTACATGAGATTCAGCCGGACAAAACACCAGTCATATTTGAGAATTATTTATGACAGAAATACATTTTTTCTGAGTTTGGCATCTGGATGAAAAAAGAGATTCACGTGATCCAAAAGTAGCTGCGTGTCCGAATTGCTCTATATATGAGTGCACTGTCTACTCTGCTAAATAGTGCAGGCCTATGTAGTGCATTGTAGTCAGGGGTTATCGTGGACATTTGGACACAGCCATATAGACCCTGCCAGCGTGATGTCACTGCAAAGTATCAATTGATGTGAAACCTGATTTTTAGCACAGGGGAGTAGACACAGGCCTGACTCACAAAGATCCGTCAATATTTAATGCTTGTTGCCATGACGTCTTCTGGTCCTCTCTGGGTGCCACTGTCACTTCCTGTGTCCAGAGCCTCGCGTTCATTATGCATTGACATTTATGTGAATATTAAATTCACCACCATCAATTCAGAGCAGGCTGTAAATGAGCAGCCAAGTCACAGCTAACCTCTCATGTGTCATTTTCCGAGATGGATTTCTTCCATAAGAAACATCAGTGTGAATAGAAATGTTGTTGAAACATGTGGTTACCTGCTACGGATGGAACAATAAACAATATTAATTCAAGGGACATTTTATATAACCGTGATAATCGTCATTTTATCACCAGAATGTGTAGAAAATACTATTTATCCTGGATGTTTTCTTCTAGATCTTTGCGGTTTCCAGTTAAAATGAAGTACAATACTACAACAGATGTTTAAATATGGGACCTATTCATAATATTAAAATTATAATTATTCATATTCATAACATTTTTAAGCTGTCAGCAACTTAAATAATCATCTTTATATAGGTGATGCAAATTTTGAGACATCCAGGAATCTAATGTATAAGCAAGTTAAACAAAAAACAACTGGTCTTACTACCATTTACAGTGGCGTTATTAATTTCAATTAAATCATTTCAGTTATTTTGGCCATGATAATCGTGACACCAAATTTCAATATCGTCCCATGCCTAATACCTATAAACAAATTAAATTTACTTGTCATTTATTAATTGGGCTGCATGCTATAAAATATCTGCAGAGATGCAACTTGTAATTTTTTTTTTTAATTTATTTACTTTCAAGGATTGTTTTGGTGGTTGGGGTATATAAATGCTTTCCATATTGTACAGTTGATAAGCAATACAGCGCTGTGTATTACTGCTTATTGTTTACGCAATCTTAAACCAAAATAGAGGAAATTGTGAAGTTGTGCGAAGTTGTTCCTCATCAAAAACATACCTGGAGTTGTGTTTTGTTTTATTCACGCATTAAACACACAAACCCTGCATATTTAAGGAAAGTAGAGAGACTAATAATAAAGGGTTACTGAAAGATATGTGAATGAAACTCCATGTATGTTTGTGAGGAGGTAACATTATAACCTGGCTTAAAGCTCTCAAGAGTCAATTTTGCGTAACATATGACATTTAACATTTGCAGTGGGATAACTGACCTGTGATGACTAGTTTTGATGGCTATAAAGTAATAAAATAGTGGTATTTACAGTCCTGTAATCAGTACTTGTCCTTTCAAAGAAACCATTTTTATGATCCCCTGTGGTGAGGTTGTAAGTGATTAGTGCTGTCACTATACTAAAATTTCAAACTTTATTTCAATACTAAGGAATAGAGTCGATGTTCAGTACTGATTCTGATACTACAATGATGATAAAAACTACACCTTCTTTAAACAATAGAATGTGATTTTCAACATTAAACTGTAGTACTTTCTTTTATAAGATAAGATAAGATAATCCTTTATTTGTCCCACAATGGGGAAATTGCAGTAAAATATATTATCATGTGGTGTTATATCTAGGTAGACGGGTTCCATAGTGGTCCATGGGCGTGTACTAGTCTATGTGCTCTTATATTTGTTCTAATACAGCTCAAGATCATTTGCTTGAATATGACTTTTTTTTATTTTTTAGTATTGATACCTGCTCAAATGAGTATCTAGTTTTGATACTGGTTTATCGATTAGTATCTGATTTTTCAATCCTTTTGAAGACCCTAGTCCACCTCAACCTTTCCCCTTATTCCAGTGATGGTGCATTTTAATTTCACACTGACTGCATCTCAAACACATCTGCTGTCCTCCACACATAACAGTATTATACATGGGTAATTGTGTCTGACCGTTAGACAAGCACACTGCACATGCCCATTAGCTCTGCCCCCTCCTCCTTTAAACTCTGCTTCTCCAGAGAGCTGCCACGATGGGCCAAAGTCAGGTCAGGTCTGTGTTTACACAACGGTGCTGTTTTATCAGGGGAAGGATTTTGGGTAGATTTATAGGAAAGTGCTCAAGGTTAATATCTGTCCATATAGGAGTCTGAGCATTTAAAGCCAGATGCACAGTTTATGGGCCCTTTGTTTAGCACCTGCACTTGCTTTCTGTGCAATATATTATTAATGAGTAACATTTTTAATCCCTGTTCATCTTTGTGTCCTTATGTAAAGCATCTTTGGGCATGTAAAAAGTGCCCCTAAAATCCAACAGACCCCTTTGTCCCCCCCCCGTCTACTGCCCTGCTATAAACTATAATACTGAAACAAATTTTTGCCACTGACACAGTAACGCAACAAAAAACTATTCTAAATATGCAATATTGCAATAAATAAATTGCAGGGATAAACATTTTACTACTTAGTTTGCATCTGTAATAACTCAGGGAAGTTATAAATTGAATATTTTACTCCTCAAATCTTACCGTATAGCTAAAAAATAACTACGAATTTCCCAGGATGCAAATAAAATGTACACACGATAAATATAACAATAACAATAACAATATGGTTGTCAGAGCAAGTATCAATACTGAAAAAAACTCATAACTAAATACAATTTGACCTTTCTTGTACAATTTCATTTTGAGTTTTCTTACATGGTGTAATCAACATAAATTTATTACAATATTGTCTAAAAAAAGAGATTTTAAAATTATGACTTTGGTATTAGAATCTGTATTGAGTATTTATTGAGATTTAAATTTCAGTAGCGTGACAACTTTAAGTATTAAGCATTAAGAAGTATTAAGTAATAAGTATAAAGAAGTATTAAAAGTATTAAGTATTATTAAGTATTAAGAAGTATTAGTTATAAATGTGGGAATATATAGTTCAGTATTTTTTGGTGGTAAGACTACAAGGTGCAGAGTTGATTCAGTCTTGTATAAAAGGCTTTAGCTAATCAGGATAAACATGCCATAGAGACTTCCTTTAATGTCTCACAATCCATCTGTCCACATGTCCAACTTCCGTATTGTACTCAACACATACCTGCAGCTATCGACAAGCCTTTGTTTGCTCCATTTCAATAGCAATGTGTGAAATGCATTTGTCAGACCCAAGGCCTTATGTACTTTAATATTACAGTCAAATACCGCTGTATCCTGTCAGAATGAAAATATTGACAGCACTTTCTAATGTGTGTGTGGGTAGGCCTGTCTCAATAACGCATTTTGAAGTTGCAATTGCAATAAACGATAAAATTGAAAGTACTCTAAAAATTTGTTTAACTTTTCTGGTGGAAGGTCTGAAAGATAGGTTTAATTTATACTGTGGAATATTCTAGACAAAGCAATAGCATTTCCATGGAGACAAGCAGGTAGCGAACGCTCTACTAGAAAAGTTACACAGTGCACCTTTAAAAATTAGCCATCAGACATTTATTCTACTCTCTTCAGCTCAAATGTTGTTATTACATTAAAATGGCAAAAATCTCCCCACGACAAATATTGAGCCCCAAAATATATTGTTCCATAAGTTGATATAGTAATTATCATGACAGTCCTACGTGTGGGTTGGAGTCAGCGCTACCACAATGTTCATGGCTGGGAATGAAGGAGTTGGCGGGAGGGATAGGGAAAGCACACCAAATAAGGTCAAAGTATTCCAGAGTTCCTCCTTTAGCTCTGGTACGAACTATAATCACTCATTTTGGGTCACTACATTAATAACATTTTCAGCATTTACTGTTTTCAAAGCTTTATTTACAATGGTAGTTGGCTCATTCCTCCCTCTCCTCTAACTTCCGTGGTTGTATTTTTTGCTTCATGGTAGCCGCAGAACAGATGGAAATAGCAGTCAGGAAGTATCTACCAGCGGGGAGTGTGTGTGTTTGTATATGTGTGTGCGTATCTGTGTGTGTGTGTGCACGTGTGTGTGTGTGCATGTGCGCGTGCGTGTGTGTGTGTGTGTGTGTGTGTGTGTCCTTCCTTTTTAATTCAGCTGAAATTGTGCAACTGTATCAGCACATAACTGAAAAACACGGGTTTCTTCAATACAGGAAGTGCAGATAAAAACAATGAGAACTGTCTTTGACACAGTTTAGTGATAGCTGCATGCTGCTAATCACTGTGTGCCTCGTGCTGGGCAGCACACAGATCCCCTTACAGTAGAAGCTGCTAAACGCCCAGTTAAGACTTCAGCCTCTTATACTCCTGCCTCATTGATGTATAGTGTACAGTACAATACCATAATACAGTGTGCTGACTGGACTACCATAACTGGTCATATGATCAAAACTGAGATGGGAGGGGAGAAAGTCCTTACATCGGCCCATTTTAAATTTTAGAAACTAAGTTTCAAATAATAATGCCTTCCATATTTCATATTTAACTACATTTTTATTGATCCACGATCAATAGAGCTCAGTGTTTATATATATATATATATATATATATATATATATATATATATATATATATATATATATATATATATATATATATATATATATATATATATATATATATATATATATATATATATGAAAATAAATCACACAGAGATACATATACCTTCTCAAGTAACAGCTTGAGAAGGTATATGTATCTCAAATGAATTAGGAGTTGTTTCTCACATAGACACAAACTAAAAAATCAATAGAGGATTGGCACACTTTCTGAAATGAGCGTAGTTAAACCTTTTCTATGAAGTATAATTACTAGATACTTGTATTATATTATTGGTGTTCTATCAGGTATTAAGACCTTTTATAAATTAGTGTTGGTGCAGCATAATTGTAACTCTGTTTCTGTTTTCCTCTGCAGTGAGGATGGCACACAGGAGCCACTGGCTGTGGTGGGGTCCCCCTATTGGATGGCCCCAGAGGTGCTCAGAGGAGAGGTCTATAATGAGAAGGTACTGATGGATCTGTTTTCATGGAACACACTATGGCATGGACGACTGCTATAAGGCAATAACCATTTGATGAATGAAACGTCATCTATAATCTGGTTACTCTGTACAATTTAAAGTGATTGTTTTGCATTTGGCTCTCCTACAAAAATGTGTGTGAATGTTATGCTACAATAACAAATGAAGTCGTCATTCAGCAGGCTTGTCATAAAAGGAATGTTATGTCACAATACATTTATAATGATACACAACTTCAAACACTAATATTGAAACTATTTTAAGACACTGACACAAGAGACTATATAAGCTAATCCAACTAAAGAAATGTTTAAATATACAGTATCACAAAAGGCAACATCTGATGAAAATTAAGCAATAATTAGCCAAAAAAGTTCCATTTTCGACTCTCTGCAGCTCGAGTTTTTTCATACAACAAATTTTTTAAAAAATCTCTCCATTATTGCAGAGAAACTGTACACACAATAAATATTGAGCCCCATATTAATCCAGCTATTATATATTGGATGAGAAGTCAATATAGTAATAATTGTCAGTGATGGGAAGAATACTTTCAAAATGTATTTAGTTTCATGGTCCAATTGGAGTACTGTATTCTGAACACTTGGAATACTTTACATTGAACTGCATTTAAATTGTAGTGTAACAACGCAACATAGTACTGTTTGTTCTGCATTTCCTATCACTAATTGGAGAAGTAAAAATCACACATGCCGTCACCACAAGAGCAGTGTTTTCTCATTTTCTCAATTAAATTGTGTGATCAAGTACCACCATACTTCTGATTTTAGAAAAATAACTGAATTCTAAATCACACCAAATGAAAAAGTAACCGAACCAGAATAGTTACTCAAAATTAGTATTCAGGATATGTATTCTCAGTACATGTATTCAATTACTTCCCAACACTGATTATAGTGAACAGGCCTAGTGGCAATTAGTGGACATTTCCTCTTGAATGTGAGCTCTTGTGGTGTTTTATTAAGCTTTTTGTTAATTTCGAGTCCTCATCAGGTCTTGTGTTTGCCTGTGTGCAGGTGGATGTGTTTGCATACGGGATCATCCTTTGTGAGATCATCGCGAGGATACAGGCTGACCCAGACATACTGCCACGCAAAGAGGTACCACTTCTATCAGCACAGACTCATCAACTCATGTTTTCTTTTTACCTCACTTTTAATAATGCAGGATAATGTTGTATAGAGGTTTTCGCTCACCCTTAAAAATCCCATATTACACAAAATTGTGAGCTTTAAGTCATGTTCTAATGCCGTTATCTCATCAAAAACAGACCTGGAGTTATGTTCAATTCACAAATGTTTGAGTAACCCTTTATTAGTGTGTCTACATCTCCAAAGCTCAAAATTCTCTGGTCCACCTTGTGATGCCATGTAGTGATAGTTTTCAAGTTAACAGTTACCTATTAACTTTTCTTGAGTAGAGATTTGGCAGTTCCAGAGCTGAAATTATCCAAATGATTGTGGTGAAGGTGTATGGAGTTTAAAAACACAGTCGAGCACTTCCTGTATTACCACGACATCACAAGGTGGAAGAGAATGTTTCTGATTAAGATAAGAACTCTGCCTAAATATGCAGGGTTTGTGTGTTAAAACGTGAATCAAACAAAACACAACTCCAGATATGTTTTTGATGAGTTAACAACATTATTACATAGATCAGAAAATGGTGTAATATGGGTCCTTTAACGGAAGATTTTTATTATTTATTTATTTTTTTTTTGCATTAAACAAGCAGAAATGCATTAAGGTGGACCTTTACTTGACTTTTTGCGCATCAAGAAAACTATTACATAAAATGTATCTATCTATAAACAGGAAGTTGATTCACAATCTTGATTAGACGTACACAAGTGCTTTAATAGCCAACATGTGTGAATGATATACATGTAGCTGATGATGCCAACTGCAGTTTCATTCTTAAAACATCAGACTCTTCATTGTATACGTCACTGTTGCATTTTACTATGGGTTTTATGATAAGTGATACAGATATGAGATTTTTGTATTCTTTCTGGCAGGATTTTGGTCTGGATGTGGCGACATTTCAGCACATGGTTGGAGACTGCCCTCCTGACTTCCTGGATCTGGCCATCATCTGCTGTAATGTAAGACCCTGACCACAACACAGCACTAAACTCGGCAAACAATTCAATTTATACTTTAGCTCTTCACCTGAACATTACTGGTCTTCTTACTTAATTACCTTTAAGTGGGACTAAACATCTAAACTCTGCCCAACCACATTTCAAAGAGAGCTGCTACACTGGGCAGTACCTGGAGGACTAAAGAAGGTCAGAGCAGAGGATTGGCAGGGTCTGAGGGTATAAGGAGCAGTGTGATTGGTCTAACAGGTATCCACACTTCAAACTCCGCTCCTTCAACCAGGTGTTTGTGATCAGAAACAACTGGCTGTAATCAGGACAGTTATGCGTGATGTCAACAACTACTGGAAATTGCAGAGGCCAGTGAAGGCAACACAAACTTGGATTTAGGTGTTTTTAACCAGAAAGCTAAAAGTTTTTGCAATAAATATGAAGTTGATAAAAATGACGAAGTAGATAGATAGATAAAACACCATATGTACAGTTCAGTACCAAAAAAGTAGATTTTATGTTCAGTTCCACTTTAATAGTTGTTTTTTTTGTGTGTTTTTTCAGATGAGTTCAAAGTTGCGGCCATCCTTTTCACAAATAGCGCTGGAGCTGGAGCAGAAGCAGGCAGAGAGGAAGCAGAAGGACCAGACGTTGGTTAAAGGTACATCGTTTGTACACCTTTTGGCCATTTTTTTTTTTACAGTTCTTAGATTATGAAATAAAAATACTTTCAATTTAGGATTGTCAAAGTATGTAAGAAAATCAAACACTAATTGGATACTAGTATTGAAATTAGATACTAGTAGAACAAGTATCAATAAGTCACATTCAGGACAGAAATGAACCTCATTTTGAGCTGTATCAGAACAAGTATAAGAGCACATAGACTAGAATATGCCAATGGACCACTGTGGAACCTACCTGTACGACTGAGGGATTACACAGATATAAGACCGCATTGGTAATATAAAAGAAAGAACTATGATTTAATGTTGAAAAAGACATTCTGTTGCCTAAATAGTTTAGGCAATAGTAGGAAGTTTTTATTATCATTGTAGTATCTGAATCAATACTGAGCAGAGATATCGATATAAAGCTAGAAATGTTTGTATCATGACAACACTACCATATACAGATACATAAAAAATTAATATTCCAAAAATTAAATAATGAAAAAGTTCAATTTTTTTTAGATGTACCTATAATATATAATAATTTAAATGTAACATGTTATGCTTTCAGCTGTCTCACCTCCTGTTAACCCTCTGCGTCGCCGTTCGCTCGGCCTCCCCACAGACCCTCGCTTATCCCGCAGTAAATCGGACATGCTCCACCCCCAGGACATGCCCCCCTGTGTCATCCTCACCCCTCATACACGCGTCAACCCCTTTTCACAGAGAGAGGACCTGAAAGGAGGAAAGATAAAGCTTTTCGATACGCCCAGCAAGTCTGTTATCTCCTTGACCTTCACGCTGCCCCCTCCTCCGGACACCTGTGATGGGACAGATGTGCCTAAGGACTCAGAGCCCCGGAAACACAGACGCAGCCTCTCTCTCCCCTGTACCCCGCCGCCCCACCTCACCTCTGCCCCCAAAACAGTCCTGAGCGAGGGGGAGGACAGTGGGCAGGTGAATGGTGTGAGTGAAGAGGAGAGGCTGTTGGGGGAAAGCGTAGACTACAGTGGGACAGTGGCAGGGGACTCAGGACTGCCCCTCTCTGCTGAGCCCCTGTCCCTGGAACTGTCAGAGGAGAAAGAAGTGGAGCCTATGGACTGCTCCAACTCTCCAGACACTCAGGACAGCACTTCGTCCCCGTATTCTAAACTGACCCCGCCCCCCTCCAACTCCTCCACCCCTCTGTCAAACAGTTGGGGGTCTGCCATCTCCAATGGGCCCCCTTGTTTGCCCCCACTCACTAACCTGGAGAACAACAATGTGGTTACTGGATGCCCTATTAGCTGGACATCTCCAGATCCACCTATGACCTTGGACAACAATAACGGGTATCATTCCACGCCCAGTGACCCAGGCGCCCTGTCACCCTTTGGCTCTGGCAGTGGGCACTCTCTGGACCAGGAGGAGGTCATATCCTGCCCCGGCTGCTGTCTGCCAGGGCTGCACTTCCCCTCTGTGTGCCTGCGTGCTCCGCAGAGGAGGAACGCCTACAAGAACCTCAACGGGGACTCAGCGGCTTCACGCGGGCTGCTTCGTCCAGGACCCAAAGGCCTACCTCCCTCCCCCACCCCCACCGTGACCACCTCCAGCCTGGAGCCAGGACCGTCTCTCCCCAGTGCACAGACTTAGACCTGTCTGAAGCACCAACAAACATAAACTCTCCAGGTCTACTACTATAAACTAGCCTGACCAGCAGAACTCTCAAAGTAATGTGGGTCTGGTACCCCTTCTATTGATGCGGTTATTCAGAGCTTGATTCAAATAAAATGTGGCAGTTTTATCAAATGCAGAGGGGGGTATTTTAAGTTCAGATCAGTTTATTCTGTTTTTGCTGTTCCCTAAGATGATTACATTGAAATTACCCAAAATCAAGCGTAAAAGTTAAACCAGAATGTATATTTTAAATTTAAAAAGGGACCATTAATTACAGTGGCTGGTCAGGCTAGCCTTAAACACCAAAACATGAATGCTTAAAAAAAATCCCAGGTTTCTATCTCTGGTCTAAAGCTCTTCCTCGGAAAAGATGTGTGTCTCTTTAAATTTGCACAGTTTATCTCAGCAATAGGCCACGTCCTTTCCAGACATTTGGTGCAGAGGCTGCTCCACCAAAACATGATAAATGCTGTGCTTCGATTTAACGGCCTCCCCCTGTTTGGAGGCCGGTGTTTGGCGACCTCTGCTGGGCTGATGGCGCCACTGTGCCTGTGTCCGTCTTGTAAACTGTATATTTGCAGATGTAAAGATTCTTTTGACTGATACTGCTGATGAACCAAGGAATGTTGAGCTTAGTATTACTGTTGCAATGAGTCCATTTGGTGCACTTCCAATGTATTGTTGTGAATAAAAAATATTAATAAAACAGATTCTTATTATTTAAAGATTGTATTAAATAAAAAGTAGAATGTGCTTTGACTGTATTCTTAATTTAACTGTTGAGGCAAGATTACTTGAATACTACACTATGTAACTTTTGTAATGTTGCGTCACCTGCTCGTTTCCATTGAGCTCTTATAGTTTGTTCCAAACTGAAGAACATTCCAGGCAAAGCAGTTGCTTATACAGCCTGCCTCCGTTCAGTTACACATGTTTCTATTACGCTAATATTAGATAAACACACATTCATTCTAAGTGTCACCTCTCCTTATCTGCCCTACGTTTTGTCTTACGGTGTCACTTGTCTCCATGGAGAAAGATATGTTTAAAGACCTATTTATGCTTTTTTTCCCCCTAAATTATGTTGTTTCCTCCATCATGTTTAATGCACAAACCCTGCATATTTAGGCTACATTCTTCTCAAATGTGTCATGTGGTAATATTGTGTTTTCCCAATTCCATACACTTTTACTAGAATCATTTGGTTGACTTCAGTCCTGAAATTGCCAGTCTACTGAACTAAACATAAAAGGTGCTGTTAATTCATGACATCACAAGGTGGAATGTAGCATTTTGAGCTTTGGAGATGCAAGATAATAATGCAGGATTACTCAAACGTGTGCGAATGAAACAACACACAACTTAAGGTATGTTTTTGACATGACTAAAAGTTCACAAGAATTAATGTATTTTGTGCAATATAGGGCCTTTAAGTACTTTAATGCTGGTAAGAAAAACAAATTTAAATTCTTGTTTACTTGCCTTTATTATGATTTGAATAGTTGTACCTCATTATTCAACAATTGTATGCAGTAGTTTATGCATTGGTATGAAAACAGACACTTGACAAATGTCCCACTTTACTTACCTTAATTGCACTGTTTATTAATTAATGTTAGGGTGTAGATTTGTTTAAAGATGCACTGTGTAACTTTTCTTCTGGTCTGCCAACTGCTTGTCTCCATGGAGTTGTTAATGCTTTACTAGGAATGTTCCACAGTGATACATTAAACTCGTCTATCTTCATCAAGATGGGCAGAAATAAAACTGGGCCTACAGGTCAGTTTTATGGAGAATAACAGTTTGTCATGGTATTTTTAAGTAGTAAAAACAGCTGTACTATAATAAATGCAAATTAGACAAGTTTAATACTGCACTTAGAAACATTCCAGGCAAAACAATCACAGTCCCATGGAGACAAGCAGGTGATGGACCCTCTACCAAAAAAGTTACACAGTGAACCTTTAATCCTCCTATTTTGGTCATCTCCTTAAAGAGATTATGACCTTTCCCATCTCTTACAAAATCTCTGGCGTCTCAATTAGATCTTTATCTCCACCTATCCCCCTCCTGCTGCCTGGGCCATACCTCTCCTCCCCCTCTTTTCCTCCTCAGTGGTCCAACCTGCCTGTAAGCAACTTTTCACTCCTCCAGTCTTCATGTTAACATGGACCACTTGATGACGATCCAAGATTTGATTTCTCATGGTCTGAGGTCTCTGCTTCATCCATGCTTCATCCTCTTCCTGTCCATCAACGGTGAGTAATTACATGCACTTAATTACGTACGGTCACGTTAACAGGGTTGTTTAGACTTAACAGATCAATGCACGCGTGCTGTTTCTGTGTGCGGGTGCCGTGTGTCCGTGCAGGGTCGACTGGGATCTTCTGCTATACCACTCTGGAGTCTGTGGACTTAGGCTGCCTCCTGCGGTGGGATTGTCCCAAAGCCAGTCCTAATACAACCTTCAGTGTGCAAACGAAGAAGCCGGGGTGAGTCCCGAGTCTGCACGCACGCACGCACGCACGCATACGTGGTGTGCCTTTTTCAATTATGTCACTGTTATTTGGTTAGTCATTTGAAATCATTCATGTTACGATATAATGGTAATAACTAATAAAAATAATAATCTTGCTATTCAATTTATCCATGGGTTTCAGAATGATGAAAAGTAAGGACTGTTGCCATAGAAATAAACTAGCCTACACAATAATACAAAATAGTATCTATTTAAAGGGTCAACCATCCTCAAAATGGCACCATTAAAAAAAAAAAAACCTGGCTGTTTATGTCACTTTAACTTTATCATTCAGAAACACACAGCAAACTGTTGTTTGTCAGTCAATAATCATGATTAATCGTCTATTTGTTACGTTTCTTATACTAATAATACTACTACTAATACTACTACTTATATAATACTCAAATATGATTTTGAGACATCCGTATTTTTAAACACTGATACTACTAGTGTTGTATGACTAGTTTTATCACCACATACTTTCATACATACTCCCAGTTTTGACAGAATGTTTTAAAATAAATAAAAATGATTGTATGAAAGTAAGTCAATTCACACACTAATACAAGCAACTCGAAGATAGCTGCATTTAAATGACCATTTATGATCTAGAGCTGTGGTTTGGAGTAGAATTCAGACTTTGGCCGAGTAAAAAATGCATTAATGCATAATCGATCAATATGAGTAAAAATATATGTTTATTATGATACATTTAATTGATGCATTTCACCCGTCTAGTACGACTTTTCTTATATCTGGTTTTAGTAGTTTAATCTGTGTTGTGTCTACTTCAGGGACCCATGGAGGGATGTTTCGTGGTGCATTTGGGTGTCTTCTCGCATCTGTGACGTGTCCCAGGCCATCTCCAACTTTGAGGTGTACAGCATGATGCGCGTGGGGGTCCACCTCAGCCCCAGCGCCACCGTGTGGATGAAACCGCGCAAGTTCGACTACACTGACTTTAGTTAGTCATATTTCACGATTTTACACTGGAGGAAATGACATGACTGGTGATTGTTTTTTATTTAAAATGGCCATGGACCTAACCGTCTGTAGATGTAGAAGGATGCCGAATCAGTAATAGGCTTACTAGAATGTTTTTAAATTGTGTATTATGTCAAACTCTGTGAAACAAGATCCCCACTCACTGTCTGATTAACCCACGTGTATTCCCATAAATCTAAACCCACATTCCCGTGTGTGTCTCCTGGTTCCAGCCTTCAGTGCGCCCTCCTTGTCCCTGTCTCTACGAGAGGATCAGCTGCTGGTCAAGGTGCAGTTCCCGTGTGCGACCAGCAGGCGGTGCTCTGCGCGCCGCTGCTGCCACATCACGGAGCTCATCGACCCCTTGACCACCGTGACCCTGTACAACAAACTCAGCGAGTACCAGGTCAGACTTGTATATACAGTCAATGGGTCAGACACGTGGGGTCAGACACGTGGGGTCAGACTACACACAAACATACAAACACACAAACACACAAACTTTGTAATATTAGGGTTAGGGTTAGGGTATGTAATGAGTTCACTGTGTAAGAAAAGAATCCATGTTGGGTGAGGTGAACTCTGGAGCTTGGTAAAAGTTGCACAATGATTAATTTATTCATTTTTATTATTTTTAACCTCTTCCGGCCTATTTTTTGTAAAATGTCTGACTAAAATGACTCTCAGTTCAAACAGAATCTGTTTCTGAACACTTTGGTGCACAGAAAAATGGCTGAACTCATTTTAAACCTGAGGCACTGTAGTTTTGGTCTCTGCTGTCTGATCTACACTAATTTTAAGTGGGAACAAGCCCTACACAAAGGAAAGTCAGATTTCAATTTCCGCCTGAATTATTTGGGGTAAATAAGAATAGGTATAGCTGGTGTTCTTGGGGATGTTCTGAAAGCAGAAGCAGACTGAGCATTTGTTGGCTCCTGACAATTCCCATGTTAAAGCTGAAGCATATCTCATTAAACATGAGATTTAGTCCAAGCAGTGGGTTACAGATTTCCACTAATGTTTTACATGTTCCATGAGATTGATAGTTCCCTTTTATCAGAAGCTAGAAAAACAGAAATGAATTAAGAAAACCTTTTACATACAGCTAATATGGGAGATAACAGTACCTTTTACTTGAATACAACCCCCATCTCTGCTTTGAAAATAATTAATAACAAAATTATAATAACATTTTGGCATTGTTAGATTAATCAGTGAGTCTTAAAAAAATAAATAAATCACTGTATATGGTAATAAATTGTCCTCTTATTTTCAGAGCCGTACAGTCTGGACCTATGAGACTGTATCCTTCGTGGAGTTCTCTGGTTTAACTGCAGGTCAGAACTACTGTGCTGTGGCATACTTCTCCTTCCCAAACATCAACATGACCTCCTCCCCCATGTCCAGCCCTCAGTGCATCCAGACTGTGTCCTATACAGGTGAGAGGACCCTAGAGACAAGATTATAGCATGACCAGTTCATGATGATAATAAAAATACTCTTTCTTTAGACTAGAATATGATTTTCAACATTAAATTGTAGTTCCATGTGGTCTTATATCTGTGTAATCCCTCAGTCCCCCCAGTCCAGGTATATTCCATTGTGGTCCATGGTCATTATACTACAAAATCTGGTATTTTCAGACACAAAAGTAGAAGTCAAGTAGAAGTAAAAGTATGCTACTAGAAAAGTGCTCTGAAAAGTACCATTTCTTTAAAAAATTACTCAAGTAAATGTAAGTAAATAAAAATCGTGCAAAATCATGCAGCTCTCATGTGTTTCTCAGGACTGGTGCCTCTGGTGGCCATAGGGGGCGCTCTGAGCCTGTTGCTACTGCTTCCTCTTTGTGGAGTGTTTCTACAGCGACAAGGACCAGCCCAAAGACCAGCCGCAGCCTCACCAGCCCCCAGCAGTCAGCCCCAATCACCGGTCAGTCCCCTATTCTCAGTCAGGATTTAAAATGTTGTATTTACATGTTTATACAACTAAAGCTCATAATTTTAGTTTAAGTTTGCATTACTACTTTTTCATTTAAAGGGCCCATATTACGCTATTTTCTGCTCTGTTATATATTTGCTCTGTTATAATATTTCCTCATCAGAAATATACCTGGAGTTGTGTTTCATTTACACATGTTTGGGTAATCCTTTATTATTAGTCTGTCTACATCTCCAAAACTCAAAATGCTCTGTTCTACCTTGTGATGTCACGAAGTGGTAGTTTTCAAGTTTCCAACAACAGCTACCTTTTACCTTTTGTTTAGAGGAAAGTGGAAATTTCAGGGCTGAAATTATCCAAATAATTCTAGAAAAGGTGTATGGAATTTAAAAACACAGTGGAGCACTTCCTGTATTACCACACATCACATCACAAGGTAGAACAGAGTGTTTTCTGTTTGCGAGAGGGACCTAAATATGCAGGGTTTGTGTGTTAAACTAGTGATGGTTAGATGAGGCCTAAAGGTGTGTTTAACACACCTTTCCAACACTGTGTTAACACTGTGTTGGTGCGGTTTACAGCGCCATCTGGTGGTTTAAAAAACAAACTGCTTCCTATGCAGAAACATTGACAGCGTAGGGTTCGTTCATTCAGACACGCGAACACTCATTTGTGATAGATACTCTGATATCCAACAAATGAAAGAACTGACCAAGAAGGTAATGCAGTCTTATTAAAGCAAATCACAGCCCATTGTACAATAAAGTAGGCAAATACGTGATACATGACAAGGTGAATGGTTGTGAAAATGTAAAATAATATAGTTCTTTGAGTAAATCTGTAGTGAGCTCCACTTGGGACTGATTAAAATGAGATCACACAAAACCGGCCCATCTTCTGTTTCTCTGTGGAACCAAGACACTGCGACAGATTTGAGCAGCGTGTTAAAGTGATTCGCACAGCGACACAGCTCGACAGAGGCATCACTTGCTGAGCTCGACAAGTGTCGACGCGTTGACTCGTTTGGCCCATCACTATGTTAAACATGTGAATGAAACAAAACACAACATTATAACATAGTTTTATTTGATAGCATTTATGGCATTTCTAACAAGCTTTTAAATTAGTGTAATGTTGTCTACTTGAGTTTGTGGTAGTAACAGTGTCTTTTTAGTGCTACGAACCCATCTCCCTGGTCCCCGTCTCCCTGGTTCCTGTCGACCTTGGGGACATTCACATTGAAGTCAGAGATAAAGAGTCCTCCTCCACCTCCAGTCTGCCCTCCAACCCCACCTCACCCAGGCTCACCTCAGAGGAGCTCCAGTAGGGCTCTGTACTGGGACAGTGGTGGGAGCATTGACTGTATGAAGACACTGCAACACAATCACTAACTATGAAGGTATTAGACCTGTCAACTAAGTGTTTTATGGACCAGCATTTGTTGTAATGGAATGGAAAAGTAAATTGAATAACAGGTTTTGGATTACATGTTATTTTATACTGAAGCTCTAAAAGTTTGAATTGCTGTTTCATTCCTTTGGCAGAGATGAGTACAGGTGGAGGAGAGTCTCTGCTCGAAGTGAAGGACTTCATGATCTCGGGGTCTTGAGTGAGGGAAGAGTGGAGCGTGAGATGGACAAGCGGATCTGTGGTAAAGAAGGAGCTGAGTCCAAAGGCAAAGTTTTCGATTTACCGGTCAATCTACGTTCCTGCCCTCACTTGTGGTCATGAGCTTTGGGTAATGACCGAAAGGACAAGATCGTGGATACAAGCGGCCAAAATGAGTTTCCTTTGAAGGGTGGATGGATGCTCCCTTAGAAATAAGGTAAGAAGCTGAGTCATATGAGAAGAGCTTGGAGTAGAGCCGGTACTCCTCCACGTCCAGTGGCGCCAGCTGCGGTGGCTTGGACATCTGCTCTGGATGTCTCTTGGTGTTCCGAGCATGTCCCACTGATAGAGCCATGATGCCAACGAAAGAGCCTCTCCAGCAACAGCGGTGCGCTGTGCTCTCCTCTGTATCTGCCCCTGCTCCACTGTTTCTGCCAGGGGTTTCTGTTCATTTAGCGCCCTGCTCCAGCGCCTGTCCAGAGGCACATGCAGCCCCACACGTGGACCTCGCTCTATCAGTTTGTTTGTGTCTGACTCACCACTGCCCCTGCTCCGGGGCTGATGGCTTCGGTTTGCCTCTGTTTTGCTGGGGTTGCACTCTTTCTGCAACATTGGGGAGCTTTAAGTATGATTCCAACCACTTTTTGACTCCCTCAGTGTAGAAGCTCCATCTGTGAAACTGAAATAAACATTTCCACACTACAACACAGAGTATGGATTACATTGTTAGAGATATTTAAAAAAAATATCTAAATAATTTCTAATCTCCATTTGGTGTTTTTAGTAGTTTTACCCACACAGAATGAGACTGACTGCATCAAGAACACAACAGTATGTTGGTCTAAGGCCTCACCACTATTGGACTTGAATGGGCATTGCTCTCTGCCCTGTGTAGTTCTCTATGGCATAAATGTTAATGGGGCAGAACATATGTATAGTTTCTGGCTGCTTCTTGACTATTTTTAGCAGGAAATGCTTAGTCACCCACCCTGACTCACTGCTCTCTGTGGGGTTAGCTTTACCCCCAGTGTGGACCACAGATGGTCTGGTCAGCAACGCTGCGTGCAGCACAATGTATTGTCTACAAATATATTGTTTCAAGTCTTTATTTGGCCTTATTAATCAATAATTAATATACATAATATATACAACGCAAACACATACATTATTGTTTTATCTGCAGTGAAGGTTGGCAGTGCATTCTTGGCCTTGAACATGGCATCGGTTAGAGCCCGACCGACCCCTTTCTGCTGCAGATTCTTTTGTTGATCATGACTGACCTCAGTAGCTCATCTGCGCCAGTACTGCAGAGATATTCAGTTTAGTTTAGAACACAATAGTTTAAATTCTATTTTAATATTGTGGTAAAAAGTGAAAACATACTTGGGCAAACTTATGAATCTGTTCGACCACTGCAGCAAAGAGGGCTCCCACGCTCTCATCAATGAGGCTCTGCATGTAGTGGACCGCCTCCTCATCAGAAAGGTCCAGTCGAAACTTGTCTTGTACCTGAAGAGGACAGGCGATGTAAACCCAGCACATGTGAGTAGAACTAGAATGGTTAGAAATGGCTGAACTCTCCACCTTCAAGAAAACACTCAAAACACATCTATTTAGAACTGATTTTAATGTTTAACCTGCTTTTATAAGTATGCCTATATTTTGTTATAAACAGACAATAAGGAAGACACTGAACATAACAGTAACATAATAATTAGGGGAAAAAAACACAATAAAACAATAGCAGACAAACAGTGTACTTTAATGAATTCTTTGTGCAGCATCTTTGAATGTTTAGAAAAGCACTATATAAATAAAATGTATTACTATTATTATTACTACTGGTAGTAGTACTACCATCACCATGATCATCATCACCCTCATCATCACGACGACTATTATCGTTAGACAAAAGTATGTGCAGTGAAATTGTGGCTCTCACCTTTTTGACCGTCTTATCAGGCTCAAGAGCAATATCTGGAATATTGGCGTCCACCATCAGAGAGAACAAGTTCAGAATCAGGTTGGAGTATCTGTAAAGTATTAGGCAGGTCAAGCAGTGTTTGTGTCACCATGGCAACTGCTGAACATTTAGCCAATAGTGATACATGTGGAAACTGAGGATGTCTAAAAATCAAGCAATAGATACAGTATTATTTTTCACTGATATACTGTTATGTGTAGAACAGCGCAATGCATAGAGTAACTAAGTAACTGCAAAAGAAAAATGTATACCAAAAGAAAAACATTTTGCTCATACATCACTACATTGACTCTAACACACCTATTTGTTTACAGTTTCTGTTTGTTAGACAGTAATTACATTTGGGGAAAATGATCAAAATCAACCTGTAGCTGCTCTGGATTAAAAAAAAACAAAACCCAACAACACATGGGACAATTTCTAAGCCCATGTACTGAAAAAATGCATAGAAATGTTCCATAGATTTGAAAATGTGTGTGGTTTATCTTTTGGTGAGTTACCTTCTGAGATGCAGGAAGGCTGTGTAACATTGCTTCCTAAACTCCTGGTACTGTTCACTCTGCATGCCCCCCATCCCCTCCACCATCTCTTTGCTCAGTTTCATGGGCGGGGGCAGGGGTTTGGGGTCTCTGCCCAGGATGTAGCCAAAATCTATGTGGAAGAGCTTGCCTGTAAAAAAACACAGGACCCTCCAGATTGACCCCCCGGACATAATGTTTGAATATTGAAAACATGCTTAGAGTTTTGAGTTTACCAGTCTTAGTCAGCAGCAGATTGTCTAAGTGTCTATCGCCTACTCCCAGGATATACGTAATCACACAGTAGCCAGCTGGAAATAAAAGATTTGGTTTAATATGAAATCCTTCCTAAACATTAAGAGCGTATATATAGCATATTTCTGGTACTTTTAAAACAAGTAAATGTAGTTTCAAATAGGGTTGTCAAAAGTATAAAAAATCAAATGCTGGTACTAATCGATAATAAAAATTAGATACTCATTTGAACAAGTATCAACACTAAAAAAAGTCATGTGAACTGGACAACACTGAACCTTTCCTTAATAGATTTTGAATAATCTTGAGCTGTATCAGACACATAGACAAGTATACACCCATGGACCACTATGGAACCTACCTGGATGGCTGAGGAATTACACAGATATAAAACCAAATGGTAATATAAAAGAAAGTACTATGATTTTCTGTTAAAAATGTCATTCTATTTAGTGTGTTTCTAATGTATTCCACTGACCACAGCTCTTGACGTACGTGTCCATCACTTCTGGGCTGATTCCATACGGCCCTTTTTCACTCGGAGCATGCTTTCTGAAGAAACTCTGCAGATAAAAAGTCCTTTTTAAAAACACAATAAAAATTATGTGCATGTGCCTATGAATAACAATATGCACAATAACATACAGTGAAAAGTTTCTCTGCTGTAAACAAACTGTATGGGAGTAGGTGCTTTTGGGCTATGTCTGCTTCTATGCATCCATGTAGTAGGGTTGTAATAGAGATGGGACGAGATGAGACGAGATGAGACTAGATATGAGATTTTAACTTGATATTTTTGTTTCCATTCTAGCATTGCTTTTTGGAACTATAAGAAATGTCATAACTATGTCACTAATATGGAACCCTTTTTTTTGTCCAGTCCAATGTAAACACTAACTAAATAATCTCACAAGATAACTTTTTTCATGTGTGCACGATCTTGTAGCAATTATGTCTCACGAGATCTTGTACCATCCCTAGCATGTAATGTAAATAAATGTAAAGAAAGTCCAAATAAACTAAAATAAATACACAACATGAACTAGGGATGTAACAATAAGCAAAATATTGTGATATCGCATCTTCAAAAGTCTCACAATAATATCGTGGGTCATCACCATATTTTGTAATTACAAGTTTCTTTGCTTAAATTCATAGTTATGGTGCAGCATCAACTAAGAAAAAAAGAACTACACACACCATGATCCTTTGCCGTGTCTACGTGATGAAATAATTGTTATTAAGCACTTTTAAATCAAATTATTTTTTGATTATGACAGAAAAGTAGCATATACACAATTTGGTTAACCTCCACAAAATGACGCAATAAATATAGCGTGAGAGGAATATCGTATAATATGAACGTAAGACGTACTTGAATATTTCCTTCTGTTGCCAGGACCTCTGCAACAGGTACAGACTGGACAAACTGCATGAATCCTAAAGAGGGATAAAATTATAATATATTACAATATGAATGTTATTACTGACTGATTGGATTTGTTGTTATTTTCGAGTTTGTGCCAAGAGAGAAAAAAATAATCATATACATTGTAAACAACAAATAAGCAAATAAAACTTATGTTAACCCACCCCTGGTCATTACATAAACATACATTATTGTGTTAATTATTGTGTTAAGGATGAGGTGTTTCCATTACCATGTTTTGTGCTGGTAGCTAGAACCTTGTATGGAGTCAACTTCAGATCCAGATTCTCTTTTCTCAACAGCTACAACGCAACAGACAGTCATTCTGTTAGCATTCCCTTATTTTTTATGACCTATGAATTTAAAGTTGCATTGCCGAACTTTTCTGCTTATTTTGTTATTGCTTAGCCTGTAATGTTCAATGGTATGACATTAAACATATACATCTAGCATTTATTCATTACAGATGTTTCTGTTGCTCAAAAATACAATAGTTTGTTTTGTGAATAGGGGTGACTCTCCACAGATCTGAACTGTAATGTAGTGTAGTGCTGTTACCTGCTTGTCTCCCTCGTGATAGTGGGTTTTAGAGGCTTAGTCTATACTATGGAACATTCTAGACAAAGCAATTACATTTCCATGGAGACAAGCAGGTGACTGACTCTCCACTAGAAATGTTACACAGAGCACCTTTATGATGTATGAAAAGTACATTAAATACCTTGTCCATGAGAGAAATGATTTGAAGTATGAGCTGATCCTGCCTAAGGTCATCTCCATGTTTGAAGATAACAGGATACATTGCTCCATCTGCAGCTTTGAAAATCAACTTTGCTGGCATCAAGGCACTCTGTAAACACAAAATCAATTCAAATAAATCATCAAAACAAATCAACTGATCTGATACTGGTATGGTTTCTTTACCTTTAAATAGTGCAAAAAGAGATTAATTAGAGGTTAATTTACAGTGTGCAAACAAAAGAATGGGGAGAAGGTGGGTAGAATAGGTACATTGTAGGAGATGAGTAGGACGTATTACCTGTGTGTGTGTGCGTGTGCGTGTGTGTGCGTGTGTGTGTGTGCGTGTGCGTGTGTGTAGGTGTAGGTAACAAAGAAAGGATAAGAAAGGCAATTTATTTATATATTTTTATAGATTAAAAAGGGCAGAGGACCTATGAGTAAAGGACCTATGTGTTTCTGGTCGAGGGTCCGTCAAATGCTTCTCTCCATGGAGATGTTATTGCTTTGTCTGGAATGTTTCACAGTATGGTATTTAACCTTTCTATCTTCATTGGAGACCAAACCAGACCAAGTTACAGGTCAGATCTGTGGAGAGGCAACCCCGCTCACAATCAGAATGCATGTTTTTCTAGGTATTTCTGAGCCATAAAAACATCTGTAATTGAACAAATATAAGGTAGACTTGTTTAATGTCATATTGTGGAACATTCCAGGCAGAGCAGTGACATAACTACAGAAACAAACAGATGACGGACCAACAAAAAAGTTACATAGTACACATAGCAAGTTTTCTTTGCCGGTATGATTTCTGAAGTGCTTTTTGAGCCTTGCCTTGAAGAGTGTGGCTGTCTCTGGAACAATTCCTTTGATTTGGACCTGAGGCTCCAGAGGGAGTGGGATGGGCTCTATTTCTGAGAGGTTGACCTTCTCATTGTCAGCTAAAAGAGCCTGCAGCCGCTCAGTCTGCAGGAAGAGGATAAGCTCTGAGTCACTGAAACAAACATGGGGCAAATACACGGTTCTAAATGTTTGTACGCCAAAGTCAGTACCTTCTTTTTACGGTTTCCACTTTCTCTTTGCACTGCTTTCATCAGCTGCACCAATCTGTCCACAAAGGTCTGCTGAGCTGCCAACAGTGACCGCATCACCCTCACGGTCTTATCGCCCTTTTGGAAGGAAACAACAATAAACTCTATTACTACTACAAAACATAAAGAAGGAATAATAGATAGGAAAAATGATTATGTATACTCTTGAGGATAAAATGACTACTTGAATTTAGAATATTGATCTGAATTTAAGGAATTTATAGGAGTTTTTTTAATTTAAAAAATATTTTTAGAAATGTCTATAAAGGGTCTATATTGCGCTATTTTCTGATTAATGCTATAAAGTTAGACAGACTAATGCTGAAGGATTACTCAAACATGTGTGCATGCAACAAAACAAAAGTCCAGATATGTTTTTGATGAGGTAACAACATTCTAACATGGCTTAAAGCTCACAAGAATCAATTCTGCATAATATAGGATCTTTCAAAACAAGTCAGATTTAAACTGAAACAAGTCAAATAATCTCCAGTCTTTATAAGTAAACTTATAAGTAAACAAGTAAACTACGTAGACTATGATACTCTGAATTCAAGTCTTTTCTACCAGAGTACATTTTCGTAATGACATAATTGTAATGTAACTGTGATGGTGTGGAAGTAAAAATGTCGATCAGACCTTGAGCAGCGCCTGGCTGAACCTCCTCATCACATTTAGGTACATCTCGTGTGTTTTTGGATCTCTCAGCTGAGTGTCCTGGTCCTCACACTCCACTATCACATACCTAAATACACAAAATACTGTTTTTACTATATTCAGTAGTAAATTGAAGTTTTCTTTTCTTTTAGTTCTCACCAGTACAGATAATTGGCAAGAGTTGAATTCTTGCAAGCTCTGGAGATGAGGAATGTGCATAGGTCCTGCAACAAAACAGACATTAGAAAATTCTGTAAAATGTATACATCAAATATTTATTATGTATTTGATTACATTTAACAGCATTTGTCAGCTCCCAATATTGCAGAAATAGATTTAATAAATAATAAAAATAAAGAGGAACATAATTTGACTTAATTCATTTTGCGATTTATTGTCTCTTACCTCTAAATTTTCGCTATCCCCTCCATCTTTGCCCTTCTGTGGGGCCGCAGAAGCCGATGGAGCCGAAAGAATCTGGGAACTAGGGAAAAAAAATAAAGCCAACGGAAACAACAATGATCTGAAAACAGATTCAAAACGGTGAGTAGTATTTTCTCCTTGTTTTTGCCCTGTTTTGAGTTGTAGCACTGTAGCGTTGTGTATTTGTCTTTAAAAGACAAATAATCTGACTCTGCAGAGAGCTGTAAGTATCTGAAAAACGCGCCCCACTGGAGGTACAAGTTTATATCTTTGGTCCAGCTGGACAGAGGACACAGCACTGACCTGTCCAGAGCAGAGTCATCAGAGAGGCCTTGGCTGTCTCTCTTGCTACCCGGCTCGAGGCCTCCTTGAATATCACTGAAGTTCTCATACTTAAGAGCCTGAACCAACTGCAGGAGGTACATCAGCAGATCCTAAAAAAATAAATATAAAGACAAAGGAAATGTCAAGTCTCAGTTAACATACTGAAATTGTACAGGGGTCCACCATCTTTTCTCAGTGGAGATGTTATTGCTTTGTTTGGAATGTTTCACAATATGACTTATAACTAATCCATGTGGAGTTACAAGCAACCAGGCCAAGTTACAGGTCCCTTCAGTGGAGAAGCGACCCTCCTCACAGTAAAAAACACTATGCCACCCTGCCACTGTCTCCATGGAGACACCCAGGTGGTGGACCCCCCCACAAGAAAAGTTACAGAGTGCTTCTTTGATGAAGAGCACAGTGGTAGAACCTCATCGTCTGCCTGCTGCAGGCGTGTGACAGCGTAGCGGCGAACAGTGGGGTTTGTGAAGTGTGAAGACAGAAGCTCCAGAGCGTCCTCCACATCCATCGGCCTCCACTTCCCCAGCAGCTCCAGAGCCTGTTTGGCCTCCTGAGGCAGGTCCCAGTTCACACACTTCAGGAACTTTGTTAATGCCTGCACCAGGAGACATGTTCACAACCACCCAAAGCGTGCACAGTATAATGTACATTTATAATCTCAGACCCAGAGCACCCACCTTCTCCTGGTTGGTGAGGTAGTACCGAAACTTCCACACCAGATCCTGTTCTTCAGAGCTCAGCTGTTTGGTTGGGGGGTAACTCACAATAATCTGTCAGTGGATAGTCATAAACCATTTAGTTTTTTTATGTTGAAGGAGTAAAGTATTACATTAATGAACTGTACTGAACATTACTATAGTGAAAATCAATGAACCGTTAGTGAACTGTAGTCTCTTACATTGAGTTGATCTCGTGTAGCAGCATTGGGCTTTAAATCGTGGTCCGAGGGTCCACTGCGCAGGCTACGAGCCAATTTGTGATGTTTGCTCTCCACCAGATTCTCCTGGAGGAAGGATTAAGATTAAGAGCATAAGAAATCATACCCAACCTTCAGAATATAAAAGTGATAGTGAATATTTCTTCACCATCCCCATCTGTGGGTCAGGGACTTTGACAATCTCACAGCTGGTCATAACAGGCGCTGTGTCGTCTCCGTCCTGATCAAAACCAAAAATATGAGATCATTTTGTGAATAAAACTCAAGTTAAATATGAGCTAGTTAAAAAAAACAGACCTTCTCATAATAAACAATGCTGTATTCTTTGTCATTTGTTTTGACGCGTGGAAACTCAACCATGAGGTACATGAAGTTAGAGCTACGCTTTTCGCTCTACAAAAGAACATTACAATTAAAATGAAGACAGCCACTTGTCTTTGTCATGTGAAAATGCCCCCACCTCATTGATCATTTCAATTTCTCGGAAGGTCAGACGGTCCAGCCAGTCCACCTTCACCATGTGACCCTGCCTATGGGCTTTTGTCAGCTGCACAAGGATAGAGGGACAGGAGCAGAGAGGTGAATACGTGTGGTGGTGGTGGTGGGCTGAGAATCATCACCAGAACACATGCACACACCAGGAGTCAGCAGCCAGTCCAAGTGAGTTTAATTCAAGCTTAAACTAAGCCATAAGCAGGATGCCCACAAATCAGCACTTTAGTGTTTAGAAGATGAATAAGCAGCTCCTAAAATGTAAACGGTTTAAAACTCAGCTGTAAAACATAATACTTCTTGTCTAAACATAATTAAACAGAACTATAGTTTTGCTCTGTGACACATAAACTTCACCATCTCACCCCATGGAAGAAATAATATTAAATTAATGGCTCATAAGAAAAAAAAAAACATGTTTTGTGTAGATTTTGCATGTCCCATGTACATTCACGTGTTTCCAGCAGCAGTCAAACCAAAATGTATTTACAAATTCACTAATCTACTTTTATCCCAAAGCAGGAACGACTTTAAAGAAAATATCTACTACATGTACATTTGCAAATACATTTGGTATTGTTGACACACACAACTCCTCCTGTACTCACATCCCTGAGTACCTCCAGGTCAGGACCCTGGAACAAATGATGCTTCAGACAAAGCAGCCCATCCAACAATGTCTAGTTAACCCTCCACCACTTCTCTTCACATCGTCAGTCATCTTACTCCTGCTCCTTTCAAGTAGCTGGCTCCTCCATTATTCTCAGGTACTGTACCTTGGCCAGTCGGCCCATTTGGTCCTCTGCCAGGCTGCTGCTGGTGCGTCCAGGGGTTGTGGTGGGCTCTCCTCCGTCCCCCTCCACTCCTGGCCAAACCTTGAGGTCGTGCATGCCTTGTCTGAACATACTGAAAGGAGACAATAGTATTAATATGACTGAATGAAGACCCATTGTCAGTTTGATAATATGATCACATGAACACACTGAGTCACTGGTTGAGACTAGACTCTGCATTCAACAACAAAGTTTTTGTTATTTCAGTTAGTTAAGGTCCCCATAGGACAATATTACTGACCCATATTTGCCAAAGAGAGTGACAGTGGTTCCTCCCACAGGAACAGCCTTCCCTGGGCCGTAGATGTCCCACACAGTGAGGGCCACCTGGGCACTCTGAGGCAGGTCTGGGTACTTGACTGGCAGCCGCAGCCACTCATTCCAACTGCACAGAAAAACAGAATTAACATAGAGGCCCGTGAGAAACTAGACTGTGGAAAAAATGCACTAAGTGTACTACGTGCAACTGACAAATGTAAATCTTTGTGTACTCACTTCCAGCGTGTGCTAAAGGCTTTGTACGAGGTGCGGACAGGCAGAGCCAGGGGTTTCCCCTCTGCAAACACCTGACAGGTGACATAGAGATCGGAGCAGTTCTCTTGATAGAGGCCAGAGAAGCGCAGCATAGGGTCCTCCAGCAGGGCTTTGTAGCTCTTCTGCTCTCGTTTCCCTTCTAAACTGCCTCTGGAAATGAGACGGAGATGTCATTAATACGTTAGATGTTGTAATTAATACATTTGCCTTCGTCCATTTGTTTTCTGTTTTTAATATTAACAAAAATCCTTGTTTCGTTCATGCTAGAATGATTATGTTGAGAAGTCACAGTTCATGGATGTTTAATTTAATATTTATAATGCAATTTACAAACTCATGAGCTATGCATGTGACTTTAATAAAGCCATGACAATTTCCACACACTGCTATTGCTTGAGGCTAAAAGAATATAACTCCTCACTGGGCAACCATATTCTGTGGCAACTGTGATGCAATTTATGTATAGGAAGAAATACATTGGATTTGACAGTTTAATAGCTGCCTAAAAGTGTACAAAACTTGTTGAGTTGGGCAATAAATATGCAATAAAAATAAAACAATGATTTTAGGAACCATTTCTCACCTATCCAACAGTGACCAAAAACTTGAATACACTCACAGAGTAGTGTGATATAATCTTCTCTTTATAAAAGCCTATGGCTGTCATGTGCCTTGGGGATGACACTTAAAAACCAGGTCAACATCCTGTCATCACAGTCACAAGATGGATTGTCACTGCAATGTAGGCGCTTACTTATTATACTTACATTTTAAGCTGAACGTTGATATCCAGGTCACAACTGTAAACATAGTTAAATTTGTCTGTGTCCATCTTCCGACGGGAGAACACCGGATTTTAACCAAGACCCGTCCACTGCAGCATGAAAGCCCGGACCCCTGGAGCCTGTGTTTGCTAGGCCTCGGATCAGCATAGACTTTCTTCAGCTCACCGCCTGAAGCCGTCCAGAGAGGCCCGAACGGATAATACAGTTTAATCTATATAAATATAATAACAAGTATCAGCCTTTACAATAAATACATTGTTATAGCGACTGTCCGCTCGCCGGACATGATTTGGTGTTTTAGCTACACAATAACACAGCCGCTACAGAAGTGATCAGATCAGGGGAAAATAGCTGATCACCGCATTAGAAAACCGTGCAGTGCACAGAGAGTATGGAAGTACACTGAACATCTCAACTGTGATGTGGATCTGTTGGTGTGGTCTGGGTAAAGAAAGGAGGAAGTGGAGGAAACGGGGCGGGACTTACGTTCTCTTAAAGGAGCTGAATCAGGCATTCAAAAATGTATTATCATTAAGCATTAAAACAATTATTTTTTATCCTGACTACCGTGAGAACTTGCACTAACAGTGCACACAAAATAAATAGTTATCAAAGCAAAGGGAAGCCATTTCGAAGAATCTAAAATGTTTTGAGTAATTTCACATTCTTGTTTACTACTTGTCAATTGCCTCACTTTGTTTGGAGTCCTTCTCTGGCCCTTCCTCTTGGCATTCCACCAATAAACCCTGTCAAGGCACAACTGTGAAGTGAAAACCATTTCAGGAGACTTCATCATGAATCTCACTGAGAGAAGGCCAAGGGTTTACGGTGCTGTGAACAAACTAAAAGGTGTCTACTTTGAGGAATCTGAATTTAAAACATTACACTTTTTTTTTACTACATAATTCCACATTTTGCTTCATATATCTGATGTCTTCAGTATGTATCTACAATACAGAAAGAAGTAAACAAAACACACAACTCTATGAGAAGGTGTGTCTAAACCTTTGGCTGGTATTAGTTTGTGCATATATAATTCTGCCAGAGGTTACTCAAATCACAAGACAGCTATTATCACAGACCTAACATATGACTTCATAGTGACTGTAGTAAACCACTCTAACAAACAGTTACCAATTAATAATCTCCTTTCTCCAATTAAAAGCATACACCGTGAAGTTTGAGAGACGTGAGATTGGAAAATCCTCTGGTTTAACAGTGTTAATCTTCCTTGTGATTGGGGCTGACGACAGCTACTTGTCAAGTTGGGTGTGACTGGACTTCATCGGTGCTGTACAACACCCAGTGGCCTAAGAGGTCAGCAACACCTAAGGAACAAAAGGGCACAATCCTGCCATAAAACTATAAATCAGTGACAAAGTTTTCAAGTACTGTATACTTCTGTCTGTTAGGGTAAATTTACAGTAGGATCACCCTACATTAACTCTCTTTGTATGCTCAATCTGGAGCTCCACTTTGGCAACAATGACTCACACAAACTTTGAGGGGCCTCCGAGTACAGATTCTGGATGTATGCACCTTCACTTCTTGTCCCAAGTGTTTTACTCAACTCTGATGTATGGAGCAACATAAAAAGTCATCAAATTAACTTATGAAACATCTGAAAGTATCTATGCAAATCAAAAGGACCAGCTGATTAAGCTGGGGGGAAACGTGTAATTAAATGATCTCCTATTATAAATTATCAGTTTTAATTCCATCTCATAAATTTTGCTTCTCCCCCTCCTTAACCACACACTCTCCTCTCTTCGAACCTTGCTCTTAGTCACCAAATGGATGTGTCATTGTTTCTATCTCTTTGGAGGTTCATGCTCATTGAAGCGCATCGAGGTGATCTCCGGAGTGCCACAGCAGCGCCAAGTTGTTCCCCCACGTACGCCACTGACCGGGGCAAGCCTGTGGGCCACATGCTGCAGTGGACCACTCCTCCACGCCACCGCCGCTCAGCCCGCCCGGGATAGGTATAAATTTAAGAACGCGAGACCAGAGTCTGGACTCTGACAGAACCAAGACGAGATGAAGCCTGCCGGCATCAACTGGACCCTGGCTGTGGTCAGCCTTTTTCTGTGGAGCAGTGGAGCATCGGCAGCACCAACTGAGTGTCACATCAACCTCAGAGGTAGGACACATGCTGGGGATTCAATCAAATTCAATAAAATAAATCTGGTCACTCATTGCCCTGTTATTTCAGCCTTATGCACGTTTGAGGGGAGACACTACGCACTGGGTGAAACCTGGATGGATGACACCTGCATGCAGTGCACCTGTCTGCACCCTGTCGGGGTGGGCTGCTGCGAGATGTAAGTTAAGATACTTTGTGTTAGAGAGTTCTCTGATTCACAGGAATGTAAAAAGGGCACATTTACACAGTGTTTAAAACAATAGTTAGACATAATTTTATTTAAAAAAAAAACAAAAAAAAGAATGTAAGGAAACAATTCAGCACTCCATTTAGTGACCTATATGTTGTTTACAGTAAACAATAACTTTGAGAGTGCACACGGGTTAAGTGTTCAGAACTTACTGACATTATAAACGAGAAACTAGATTGCATGGTATTTTTTTTTATTCGTTTTTAATTCATTTGATCTGAATCTGTTCATCAGTACTAAAAATAGATATAAATAGATTTTCAATTCTGCTTCAACAGTGTTTAGTTTTACCTTTTGTGATTTTGAATTATCTTCTGTGATTCTTTCAGGGCCCATCGGCCGGTGGACTTCCCAGCGTGGTGTGAGGTTCGAGTGGAGCCCGTCACGTGTAAAGTGTCTCTGGTCCAAACAGCTGACCCCCGGCTGCCCTGTTTCCCTGATGACCTACAGGACCCCAGCCATGGGTCTCTCCCGCTGCAGCAACAGCTCAAAGAGTAGATCAGCTTCGGACGGCTTTCCTGCTATTAGATACAAAATCATTCAAGCTCATTCATATAAAAAATATTTAATCTTTCCATAATGTAGAACACACTTACTGGAGACAAGCCACTATCTCAGTCATTTTATACCGAGTGAGTAAATTTTACTTCAACCCTTCAATGTGCCGAAAAAAAAGGCATTTGATTTTTATTTACCAGGAAATGTAAATACTGTGTAAGCAAATTTACACTGTAATATATGCAAGATGTAACAGTGGATCTGTTTAAATACTCTTCAATTTAAATCAACAAATAAAAACAAAAGCAAAGACTTGCATGATTATTCTGCTCAAATTGTAATTATTGCTCCGATAAACTAATGTACAAGGTCTGTCAATCTCAAACCATAAAATATAGTAACCTATTACGATTAGGAAACATGATCTGTGAAATGAAGTGAATTAAACGAAAATAACTGGACTGACTTTTTGAAACCAACATTTCAGTATCAACCAGATAGCAAGTCCAGTTGTATTCATTTTAAATCGCTTATTATATCTTATTCCTGAATTTGCATCAATTGATCTGTGAAATAACAACATGAGTTTCCAGTTAAATAAATACAGACATGAATAGCAGCAATGGTAAAAATCAGATGTGAAATGCACATGGAACAGGCAAATAATTCTGTACAATGATATAGTGTTAATATGCCATTATCTCTCTGTTCATTTTATCTTGCACTCACAACAAATCACTGCAAAGTCAAATGAGTTAAATGTTAATGCTGTTGGTCCCTGTGAACTGGGACACATGGGATGCCAGGGCCGGATTTGTGGGCAGTACTTTAATGGGCAGATCCCAGCTGAAAGTATCCACATCGACATGTTCTGCCCCAGACCAAACCGTGACCTCTGATTGGTTCTGCTGCACCACTGGTGGTTCCATTGGCTCTCGAGCAGTGACGAACTCAAAGTGTAGCCGCCACCTCAGGGTCACTGCAGAGTCAGATACTAGTGTGTTAAAACTGTCATCAACTTTGAAGGTATTACCAAATGTTTAAGTGCCTATAATAAAAGAGCTTTAAGCCATGCTATAATTCTGTTACTTCCTCAAAAACATACCCAGAGTGGTGTTTTGTTTGAGTAATCTTGGTTTATTAGTATGTCTACATCTCCCAAGCTCATCCTTGCAATGGCATGTAGTGGTAGTTTTCAAGTTAACAGCTACCTTTTACCTTTTGTTCAGTAGAGATTGGCAGTACCAGGGTTGGAATTATCCAAATTATTCTAGTGGAGCACTTCCTGTAGGACAACATGAGGTGTTTTCTGTCTGAGAGAAGAACTCACCCAGGGCCAGCCCAAGCCTTTATGGGGCCATAAGCAGAATTTGATTTGGGGGCCCCCCACACCACCAAAACTGCACTACTAGCTGCTTTATCATTTCATACGCTACACAGTTCACAGCCAACTAGTCCACCTATCTTCTGACATTAAAAGTCAATCACTCCTCTCGTGTGCGCTTAGTTGCACAGCAGTGCAGTGGCAGCAACCAGCAGCAAGAATTGGTTAACCTACATTGTACCAACTATGAAAATGTTTTTGTTTCTTTTGTTTCTGCAATATCATATCATTGATATTACGCTTTTTAATTTAAAAATATTTTAGCAGGTAGCCATTCCAACTGGTGTTTGGGGCCCCCTGGTGGCGTGGGGCCCTAAACGGCATTAAATAATGTAATATAGGCACTTTAAGATGAACCTTTTTGAAGTTTTAATGGCATCTAGTGCTTCTTCATCAAAAAGATGAGTTTCCTTCATGTGAGACATACCTATATCTGTGCTGAAGCCAGGTGTGACATTAAGGGGAATGGGGAGCGAGAAGTGGCTGGAGGCGGTGTGTAGGCATGACTCCAGATGGCGGCCGTGTCCAGTTACACTAGTGCCCTGTCCAGGTCGACGCTGATACTGCTGCTGAATCTCCTCTTCACTTTGGAGACTCACTGAATACTGGAGCAAAGAAATAAAATACAGTTAAAAACAGAAAAGAAAATCCAAAACAGAATGTGAGTTATGGTTTAAAATGAGAAAATGTGCGGATCCAGATATACCTGTAAACATGGAATGTCACCCTCTGCAAAATTAAATGTGCCTATGATGTCTTCCCCAAGCCGATAAACTGTCTTGAAGATGCAGAACTTTGCCACCTTTCCACGCATGTTAGTAATATTAAACATATCTAGAGCAAAAACATTTTCACTGCACTATACATATAATTTACACAGTATTCTATGCATCAAGATTACAAAGATTGTTGACTCACGAGGACATCGTCTTGAGGTGGTGACCATTAACAAGTCAAGTGCTCTTTCCAGTGGCCGAGCATCTCTTCGACTGACGTCTTCTTCTTCCAAGAATGGATTAGAGGGTGAAACCTCCTCATCTTGTGTAAATGGGGGTTCTGGCATGCCTTTAAATAGATCAACAAAAATGTATTATATTTTTAAATACAAAGGATAGAAAATGTTGTTAAGCTTTGTCTTGTGGCAAAGACTTACCCTGCAGAACAAGTACTCTGAAAGGAACTCGAAGAAGTTTGATAGGCGAATTAACTCTCTGGCAGCCAATTGTCAGTTTGTACACATATTTAACTGCCTGGCCTCGAAAGCTAGGTGGGCCATCAACAGGTACAACCTCAGTGTATGAATCTGAAACATTATGGTTCAGTTTAAGTGTGTAAATTAACAAAATGCATAAACTTGGTGAATGGTGAAATACGTACAAGTTTTACTCTCTCCGGGGTCCAGCTGGAGATCACAGAATAATATTTTTGGTGGAGTGTCCAACACACACTGCCCTCGTTCTCCTTATGGGGAAATGAGGAAGGAGATTGTTAAAAAAAACATACACAAGTTACACAACACAAATGACAATTCTGTAGATGAAACAACCTCTGCTTGGGATGAGGACAGTGTCATTTTCAGCCTGGACATCCTGTTTGTTGCCCTGCTGTGGAAGAGCCACTCTGCCTTCACTTGCATGGAATTGACAGTGGATTTGAGCACTGGCCCAGGCTAGCATCTCACTAAAAACGCCACAATTTAAATTAGACACCTTTTAACTTTAACAGGTCAGCTAAACAGACATCTGTACCTGGTGGCAGATGTTGAGAGGTGGGACATGGGGTTAGTGAAGGTTATGAGGCACTCCATAAGTTCCCCTGCCAGAAACACTGGACCCCGAGCCATAGAAGCCACCACTTCAATCATCTATTAAAAAAAATAATAATAAATGACGAAATAATAGAGAAATAACAGTTAACAACAGGACCAAGGTGGACAGAACTTGTTGACTCAAGTTCTTTTGTTTACAATTAGCGTACCTTGTCGAGTAAATATCCCAGACACCCGGCGAAGCAAGGGAAAAAGTGAACAAGTTAATTTTACATCAAGCCTCACTCTGATCGGAGGTGGCGTAAACGTAAACAATAGCAACACTAACGTTATAATGGCGTTCTGCAGACCGACCAATCAAAAACTAATGTGATGCATTTACGCTAGTTAAAGAAGGAATCTTAGCTACACCGCATTTTACTTTAATATGAATCCCGAAAACCTATAGAATATCTACCAGGTATGTTTTGGTCAGCCATTTGTATCTAGAACCGTGGCAGCTCGGACTATCGTTTATGCGTTTAATACCAAGGGGGAGAGTAAAAAACGCAAAGGGCAAACTACGTTATGTTAACTGTAAACTCGAATAAAATAGTATAAACAACAGAATACAAGTATTTATACATTTTCTGTACATCGCACATCAACAATAAGTTGAATATAACGGTCTTATAAATGAAAGTTGAAATTAACCACCCCTACTTTGAATGGTTTGCCCCACTAAACCGAATCGATTTCTCAAAAGTAGTTCAACCTGTAATTTGTCTTTCAGGCAATATTATTTGTTGTGTATAGTATACTTAGCAAATCACATAATAAAGAAGACACGAGTACAATGTATGGTGTTAAGGTATGTATGCGTATTGTTTGATTGCTATGTTGATGGTGTAATTATATTTGTTTTGCAAAAGCCTGGAGAGGTAAACTGTGGTCATAATGTACCGTGCGTAGGTAAACGATGTGCTAGCAGCAGCTTTGGCCGCAGCTTCGATTGGAGAAACATTTGGAGTAGCGAAATAACACTTTCTCAATGGTACGAATTGATATTAAGTGATGTGTTGGCTTTTCCGAATAATTATTATTGTATGATATATTACTGATACACATTAAACCCGTTGGAGCACTTATGGTTTGGTTGTAGACCATGTTCAGCTGCCTCAGAAGAAGACGGGGTGAGGTAAACTTAACAATATTAATGTAGCCGCTGTTTCTTTTTATAGGTACTTCCTTCAAGATACCTGAGCCACTGTGAACTACTTCCTGATAAGTTCTGCACAGTTCAATAATACTGACGACAATCAAGTCAAATCTCCACACCGCTGGAGGGGATTTTCTTAAGAACTTACGTTGTGATAACTTTATAATGATTCAAGAACGACATTCATCAGTGCAGACATTTGCTTTCATCTCCTGATGTTGAAGCAAACGATTCTCCGAGGACACTAAGGGATGAGTTGAACTTTTGCTTAAATACTACACAGTTGCCAAGTTGATGTAAATCTGGTCACGATAACTGTTGGAGTGCTGCTAAAATGACAGACTGGGGGGAGAAATTCACCACAGACCTCATGAGCAGTTATGTGGCCAAAGATTCAGGCTATGGCGTACCCAAGGAGGGCTGGAGAATCTGCTTGGCACATGAGTTCAAAGAAAAGAGGAAGCCTTTTCAAGCTAAAGATGTGTCACTGTCCCATATCTTTGAACACCTAGGCCTTGGACTCAGGTAAGACGTTTTCTTGTTTTGTTCATGTCATGTATTTAATTTTTTAAATGGTTATAATGGATTTAAAAACACATTATGCAAACAACAATATAATGGGACCATCTCAAGGGATACATGTGCAGAAGATCTATCCTGAGAGCAGTGTTCCCTTGTTCTAATGATTAAAAAAGTTAACTTAAAAAAAGCTGCATTTCAGGTTGAATACCTACTGTGCTTGGGACAAACAACATGTCACTGGCAATAGTGGGAAGTTGGGCTGACTATTCATGTCTTTTGCATGTGGCTCTATTGTAATTTTCCAGGATGGGCCTTTCATGTGAAGGTATTGTTGTTCACATAATAGTTCTGCACACAGCTGTGAAATGTTTGAAAAGCTGCATTGAAATTCATTGCAATTCAAGACTTCTTTTGAATAGATTGTAACTAAAGCTACGACTAATTATTTTCAGTTTAAACACTCGTTGTCACTTTGTTTTTAACATTTCATCAAGCTGAAGAGTATGCTATCAAACCCTTGACCCAGTGCTGCAGCTGTAGCCGGTAGAGCATGCCTCAGGCGTGCACACACAGTGAAATGACTGTGACCTCAGCTGTGACTTCAGTGCTGCCTGAAACCTTTGCCTTATTAATATTTTACATCACCCAGGTTCTGCATGAGTGTCCAAACAACCCAACCTACCACACTCTTGTCCCAGTCTGTCTCCTTAGTTATTGCCATCTTTGCAGTAACACCTAACATTATCATTTTTATTGATTTTATTAAGTACTTCTTTGCTTTTTGTCTAATAGCAGTGAAAATGGCAACATTTAAAAGGACCCCTTTAATTTTTAACCTTGCATCCTTTTCAAACTATATGATTCTTTAATATTTTGATCCTTTCACTTTACAACGTAGGTATCTAAAATGGTGGTACAAAAAGACCCAAGTGGAAAAGAAGGCCCCCTTTATCGACATGTTTGGAGCTCAGCCATTACGACAGATTTATGGTACGTTCAAACATCCTTTACTGATCAGTTATCCTTCCAGCGATCATGCTGGACTTTTCACCCACTGATAGATTGATATACCTGTTACATAACTTTGCTCACTCCCACTCCATATTGAATAGACACACCTAACTAACAGAAACTGTAAACAACTCCATATTGAACAGACACACCTAACTAAGAGAAACTGTAAATAAATATGTGTTGTCTCAGAGTAATTTTCATTGTAATTAAGCTCCTCCCTTCAGGCAGATATAAAGCAGTGTCCACCAGCGTCTGACCAGAACTGAGGAAGCAGCTTGGATGAGCTGCGAAAAAATTCGACCAAATAAACTCTGTCCAGTTGACAAATTAAATTTCTCCTTTTGCTATCTGTTTGTTTATCCTAACTACAGGGGTTCCACTTGGTGGCATTGGAGGAGGGACCATCACTAGAGGATGGAGAGGGGAGTTTTGCAGATGGCAGCTTAATCCTGGCATGTACACCTACAAAACAGTTACAGCTAATCAGGTAGATAAAATATCTGACAGCAGGATAATAATTACTCCTACTCAGGTGATAGGTAAATGGCTACACATGTATTAGAGTAGTACTCTTTAGAGTTGACGTGGCCACAATTTATCAAGTCAGTAATGGCTAGATCTAATCAATTAAAACATAGGCAAATAATCACCCACTGTATTTCCTAATCATACATTCATGATGTCTGCCAGTTTTGGACTTTCAGTTAAGCTTGACAAGACATATTTGCACTAGCTATATCAGTTGGCCGAAATATCGGGCCGACATTTGCACTTTTTATTGTCTCGGCCTCAAATCTTCAGCAGAGGCCGATATTTTGTTTGACCAACCATTTGCCTTCATATGCATATGCAAGAATATGTGCCATATGAGGCCAGTTACTGCAAAAATGTAACTACACTGCTTTCTTATCCAATTTGTAGCAAGACTAGGTTGTGGTTGAGTTTGTACTAAATTCAAATTAGATAAATTTGGTTAAATTACCAAAATCTGCCTTACATATCTGCCCAAATATTGGCAGAGGATGAAAATAACATATTGGTCGATCTCTACTTTGTGCACATTAAATTAACTGAAGATGTCTTGAAAAAGGGTGTTGTACAGGCAGTCTAATCCACCACCTGTTTTGTTTCAAGTTTTAATAAGCATCTTAACTGTGTTGGTTGTCTAAATATTAATGGCATTAGCTACTTAACTTCATATATAACATATGGATCATTGGCATATATTTACTACTACTATGCATTTATGTTTCACTTCATCAGAGATAAATTTCGGTCTGTCTTAGTTTACAGTGTGTTTGCGTCATGGTGGGCAAACACTGTACCAGCAGGTGTTGTCAGTGGAGCGGCCGCCCACATTACAAGGCTGGAACTGGGGCTATTGTGGAGAGTATGCCTTCTACCACGCCCTGTACCCTAGGGCCTGGACCGTCTATCACCTGCCAGGGCAAAACGTCACTCTCACATGTCGGCAGGTCTCCCCCGTCATCCCTCATGATTATAAGGTAATTTATTAATGCAAAATCATCCAGATTGTAGTTTGTGGACAAGACCTGGGTTAGTGCATATATACATGGTATACATAGGGTTGTATATATATTGCAACTGCAGATTAATCTGTGTAGAGCAGTAGAAGGTGTGGCCATCAATGATTAACTTGAAATACACTGGTTATAAACTTTTCAATACAGTTAAAGTTAAATACAGCTTAAAGAGAAACTGGTATTCATTAAGTAGCAACTTTTTATTGGAAAGTTTTTAAATGAAAACATTTAGCACCTAATATTATGTGTATGTGTATGAATGTATTACATTGTCTTGCCCTGGTCCCCACAGGACTCAAGTCTGCCAGCAGCCATATTTGTGTGGGACATTGAGAACAAGAATGATTATGATCTGGAAGTCTCCATAATGTTTACGGTGGTTAATGGGACGGGCAATAAAGGTGACAAGAGCGGGGGGCACTGGAATGAGCCCTTTCACCTGGAGAAGGACGAAGAGGCTGTGTCCGGGGTCCTGCTACATCACTGTTCTGCAGTCAACCCTTACACACTGAGTGTAGCGGCCAGAGAACAGGTTAGACCCAACACCCTCAAATCCTTTGGTTTAGGTTTAGGTTTTTTTCTACATTTGAGCGAAATAACAATGGCCCTTTTCATAAAGCAGATTTAATATAATCAGTGTTAAATTTCACTGTAAATGCTAAGCTCTCAGAAGCACAGCATGAATTCTTGCTGTGTTTTTAGGCAGATCGAAAGGTGAGTTACCAAACGGCCTTCAATCCAAAGGGGACCTGTAGTGGATTGTGGACTGACCTAATCACTGATGGAGGCCTTGACTCTCCCACAGGTAAAATAAAACATCCTGTTATTGTTTTATAAAACTTCACACCTTCAGTCAAACTCACATAATCAGGCAATAGGTTACACAGTAGTGCTTGTAAAATTTTGTTACATCTTCTGGTTAAGAGTTTAAGCACTCTGGTTACATATTAAATAATAAATTATTGCATTGCACAATAGATTGGTTTAAAACTACCATCTTATTTTTATGAACATTTCTTGGATAAACGATCGTCACTAACATGGCTGGTCACATCCCACCATCCCATACTGCATGGCATAGACCAAGCTCTTGGGCTGCTACTTGGCTCCAATAACAGCAGTGAAAGTGTCCTACAATGCTGTCTGTATAACCCTACTTTGCAGGAACATTTTGTGCATTTGCGTCTTTGTAGTTGCCACTGTCTGGTGCTCGATGATAGAAGTGTCTTCTGTTGTGGGTGGTGCATGTTCATGAACAGAAGCATGATGTGTGTGAACTCTTCGCCGCTCGTGGTGCTACTGTCGATCAGTGTTGATTCTCCTTTAGCACCGGTCCTTTTATAGCTGTCCAGTGGCTCGTGGTGGCACAGGTTCACGTCACCCTGTGCCAAGGTGGTGCTAAACGAACCATGCCACAGGAAAAAAGGGCTTATCACAGACAGCAGTAATGTAGATAGCATCTATTGGTGTTATGTAAGAATACAACAGGGCCGGGTCAGCCATTCTATTTATAAATAAGGACTTTAAAAGTTCAAAATAAAGGATTTCCATAGATTTTTTTAAAAATCATGTTTTGGTGAAAGAGTTTTTACCATGTCTACCAAATGTTTTTACCATGTTTACCAAATCTTTGATTAATCCTAGGCTCTAGTCCTCCTACATCCAAAGGGGAAAAAGTGGCAGCAGCTCTGGCTGTGGGCTGCTGTGTGCCTCCTCAGGGCCATAACTCCCTGGAGTTCTGTCTGGCCTGGGACATGCCCAAAATGATGTTTGGCTCCAGAGAGAGGCAGCACATCAGGTACTATATACCTAAGGTATATTTTCTTATATTAAGTAAATGTGTCTAAAACTGAATTAATGTATTTTTTTTAGGAGATACACCCGTTATTTTGGAATGAAAGGGGATGCATGCCCCTCACTCAGCCACTATGCGCTTACACACTACAAACAGTGGGAGGAGCGAATTGAGGAGTGGCAGAAACCTATACTTCAAGACAGGTACACTACAATGGATAGACTGTAGAATCTGCTCACTAGTTCAGCTAACGAGCACCTTTTTAATCCTCTCTAATGCCTCCAGTGTTTGATTAATCTTAAGTATGAGTGAAATTATTGTTTATAGTGACAACTAGAGCAAATATTTCAAGAGACTAAAAAGGGAGTAGTGAACAAGAGGAGTTTGTTGTTCTAGTGAGGTCTAAAACTGTCAGAGCAAAGTGCCCCCCCTCCTCTTGTCTAAAGGGAGACCTCTGCTTGCTTCTTGGCAGTTCCCTTCCCTCCTGGTATAAGTCAGCTCTGTTTAACGAGTTGTACTTTGTAACTGATGGAGGGACAGTTTGGACCGAGCTCCCGGAGGACGCAGATGTAAGTGGAGGTTTGCGCAGTGAGTGTGGAGGGCTGCCAGCTCAACCCGATATCCTCAAGGAATATGGACGATTTGCATATTTAGAAGGTCAGTAACAATAGTTTTTATAGTTTCCCTTTCCAATAGAACGCACGGAAACTGCATTAGAAAATGCCATTGACTTGCTGACGTTCATTTGTTTCTGTATATAATAATAAAACAGACATTACAATAAAGATACAGAAATGCAGATGCATAAAGTGATTTGTGTTTTCTGAATTGGGTTTTATATTTAAAGGTGCATTGTGTAACTTTTTTGCTGGACGGTTTGCCAACTGCATGTTTCCATGGAGATGTTTTTGCTTTGCCTGGATTTTTCGACAGCACAGCATTAAACGTATCTATTTCCAAAGAAACAAGCCATGCTACAAGACCAAGTCAGATCTGTGGAGAAGCTTCTATGCTGAGAATTAGAATGCATGTTTTTAAGAAAAATAAAAATACCTGTAATTTATCTATTGTAAGTTAGGTACATTTTACTGGCGTACAGGCATACTGTGGAACATTCCAGGCAAAGCAAGCAACCAGCATCTCCAAGGAGACAATTAGGTGGCGGACCTTCCTCCTGAAAAGTTGCATAGTGGAGCTTTAACTCATTTCAGTTACGAAAACTATAATGTTGATCTCTTTTTGTGCTCAGGTCAAGAATACCGAATGTACAACACTTACGACGTTCACTTCTATGCTTCTTTTGCACTGATCATGCTTTGGCCCAAACTCGCTTTGAGTGTTCAATATGATATCGGTGAGTGTGTTTTTTTTGTACCTCTAATTTTCCCTCACAATAATTTTAAAGCATGATATATTGCTAAAGAGAACTTAAATGATAATATTAAAACTTTATGCCACAGACACAATAACAATATAAAGCAGGATAATCCCAGTAAACTATTTTTAGTATCAGTATTATTTACAATACAATACATAGATAAATACATAGCAGAATTAATCAATAATTAGCCATAGAAGTTATTTATTCAACCATCTACAGCTCAAATCTTATCATATTATAACTAGAATTTACAAATGTAAACATGATAAGTATTGAGCCCAAAAATGTATTGATCCTACTATCATATATTGAACGATACACTGATGTTGTTCTTATGGTGACGGGCTTAGTTTTCCTTGTTTATGAGATTCTTTTGTTGTTAGCCGGGAGTGTGGTCACACAAGATCCAACTGAACGGTTAAACTTGATGAGCGGACGCTGCTCTCTCGTCAAAGAAAGAAATGTGGTGCCTCACGACATTGGAGACCCAGGTAAGAGCCACTACATGTGATTAAATTAGATTCTTGGATTGTTTCTTTCATCCGATGGTCTTTTCAGTGGATACTTTGCAGATGATGTCATCAACACTCCTTGGGGGGTATGATGCAAACTGTAGGCACTACTCAGTCTGAAGCTCTATGATTCAACTTGTAGGGAATATTATAGTACTTCTGATGACACAGGCCAAGATAACCGAGCTGGCAGTGCGTGCCCCTGGTACAGCACAGAAATTGAATTTCACTAACTTTAGTAGAATTTAGAAGGTATCTTGCCTTCTACTCCACTACATTTTTAACTGGACTGAAAAGTAAAAGTATATTTTATTATTGTTTGAGACCTGCTGAAAAGGCTGTGGGTTTATTTTCAACATATTCATAGTTTATGCAAACAAAAATATACAAACAAAAACTTCTAGAAAAACAGTCAAATAGAGTCAGTTTTTACTGCACAGCACAAATCTTTACAAAAATCCGTATGTTTGAAGTTTGGTTAGCGCTCCAGATCTGTACAAAATACTCTAAGTACATTTTAAACGGGTACTTTAATACTTTTTCTCTACACATTTTTTCATGTGATATTTTTACTACTATTTTTTTGCTCCGGTATCTGTACTTTTACTTAAGAAAATGTATTATTTCTTCCACAACTGTTCCAGATGATGAGCCATGGCAAAGGGTGAATGCCTACCTCATTCACGACACTGCAGACTGGAAAGACTTGAACCTCAAGTTTGTTCTACAAGTTTACAGAGACTTTCACCTCACCCAGGACAACCAGTATCTACGGGACATGTGGCCCATCTGCAAAGTACAACTGATCTTTACTCGAGCATGTTTTTCGGCTGTAGTTTTGGTACTCACCGGTGATGTTTATGTTCTTAAGGCGGTGATGGAGTCTGAGCAAAAGTTTGACCTCGATGGAGATGGGCTGATAGAAAACTCTGGATATGCTGACCAGACATATGATGGGTGGACAGTGACTGGACCAAGGTGGGAATCTCCATCCATTTAAAATGATCTCACCAAGTTGGCAGATTTTTCATACATTGCATCAAAAATAAAAACCATAAAATCAGTAGCTCACACATCACAGTATATTATAATAACAGCAAAAATATAAATGGTAAGTAATGGTAAATGGTAATGGTAAAAAAGAAGATGGAATTCTGTCAACTGGACAAAGGTTTATGAATGAAAATAGAAAAACAAAAAACAAGTAATTTTGATATGTTTCTTTTGTTGGCAAGATAGATATATATTCCTCATAGAGTACATGTAAGGATTAAACAAAACGGTGTAAACACAGCTCCTAGTTGGATGGATGGATAGATGGATACTGAAATAGATAGATACTTGGATAGACAGTGACATAGTTCAATAGATAGATTGTTCGATAGATACAGTGGAGGAAATAAGTATTTGATCCCTTGCTGATTTTGTAGGTTTGCCCACTGACAGAAAGAAATGAACAGTCTATAATTTTAATGGTAGGTTTATTTTAACATTGAGAGATAGAATATCAAAAAGAAAATTCAGAAAATCACAGTATAGGTAATATATTAATTGATTTGCATTTCATTGTGTGAAATAATGGTTGGTAGGGGATCAAATACTTAAGAGTTCAGGCTCCCACAGACCAGTTAGACGCTCCGAATCAACTCATTACCTGAATTAGACTCCTGTTTTAACTGGTCACCTGTATAAAAGACCCCTGTCCACAGAATCAGTCAATCAGACTCCAAACTCTCCAACATGGGAAAGACCAAAGAGCTGTTAAAGGATGTCAGGGACAAGATTGTAGACCTGCACAAGGCTGGAAGGGGCCTTGCTCATGGAAGCTTCTTGCTCAGCTTCCATGAGCAAGAAGCTGGGAGTTAAGGAGACAACTGTTTGTGCAATTGTTCGAAAATGTAAGAAATACAAAATGACCATCAGTCGACCTTGGTCTGGGGCTCCACACAAGATCTCACCTCATGGGGTTTCAATGATCATGAGAACAGTGAGAACAGCCTAGAACTACACGGGAGGAGCTAGTCAATGATCTCAAGGCAGCTGGGACCACAGTCACTAAGAAAACCATTGGTAACACTTTACGCCGCAATGGATTAAAATTCGGTAGTGCTCGCAAGGTCCCCGTTTAAGAAGCACATGTGCAGGCCGCCTGAAGACTGCCAATGAACACATGAATGATTTAGAGAGTGATTGGGAGAAGGTGCTGTGGTCACATGAGACCAAAATCAAGCTCTTTGGCATTAACTCAACTCTCTGTGTTTGGAGGAAGAGAAATGCTGCCTATGACCCCAAGAACACCATCCCCACCGTCATAATGGAGGTGGAAACATTATACTTTGGGGGGGTTTGGGTGTTTTTCTGCCAAGGGCACAGGACAACTTTGCCATGTCAATGGGAGGATGGACGGAGCCATGTACCATTAAAATCCTGAGTGACAACCTCCTTCCCCCCTGCCAGGAAACTGAAAATTGGTCGTGGATGGGTCTTCCAACACAATGACCCAAAACATACAGCTAAGGCAACAAAGGAGTGGCTCATGAAGAAGCACATTAAGGTCATGGAGTGGCTCAGCCAGTCTCCAGACCTTAACCCTATAGAAAACCTATGGAGGGAACTGAAGCTCCGAGTTGCCAAGCGACAGCCACGAAACCTCAATGATTTAGAGATGATCTGCAAAGAAGAGTGGACCAAAATTCCTTCTGATATGTGCACAAACCTGGTCATCAACTACAAGAAACGTCTGACCTCTGTGCTTGCAAACAAGGGTTTTGCCACCAAGTATTAACTATTTTTTCCCTAGAGGGTTATTTCACTCAATGAAATGCAAATCAGTTGATATATTTTATATATTTATATATTTTCTGGATTTTCTTTTTGATGTTCTATCTCTCACTGTTAAAATAAACCTACCATTAAAATTATAGACTGTTCATTTCTTTGTCAGTGGGCAAACCTACAAAATCAGCAAGGGAACAAATACTTATTTCCTCCACTGTAGATGCTTAGATAGATACTTCGATAGATAGATGCTTCGATAGATACTTCGATACTTTATTTAACCTAAAGGAAATTCACACAATGATAGATAATAATAATAATAAGATCAGTAATTCAAATTTAACCTGCTTTTACCACAGTCTCACCAGCTGAAAATACTGTAGTTCACTTTTAAACCTGAAAACTTTTTGGCTTTCCATGGTTGTTCAAATCATTAGTTATTTCTGTTGTAGCTGAAGCTAGTCCCTCCTAACGGTAGTTTATTTGTTTATCCGTTGCTATGGTGATGCTCCCAGCGTAGTGATATTGATTGATATTGATAATGCAATCCAGTTAGGTTTAAAATTCTCTGTGACTATGACATATAAAAAGTTAACATTTTAATCTGTTACTTTTATAGTGACCATTTTTATGTAGTTCTCATAAAAATGGAATTGTCCATCTTTTATTGCAGTGCATATTGTGGTGGACTTTGGCTGGCCTCATTGTGCGTTATGTGTAAGATGGCTACGCTTTTGGATCACAAACAATCTTATGAATACTACAGAGACCTGCTCAACCGGGGCAGCTCTGCTTTTGAAAAACATCTGTGGAATGGTGAGAAACTGTGTGTTTTAAAGGTCCTATATTTCACAAAATTGACACTTGTGACCTTTTAGCCATGTTATAATGTTGTTACCTCCTCAAAAACATGCCTGGAGTTGTGTTTTGTTTCATTCATACTTGTTTGAGTAACCCTTAATTATTTACATCTGTCTCCATCTCCAAAGCTCAAAATGCTCTGTTCCACCTTGTGATGTCATTAAATGGTACTTTTCAAGTTAATAGCTACCTTTTACTGTACCGTACCATATGATTACCGATTCCAGGGTTGAAATAAGCCAAATGATTCTAGTGAAGGGGTATGAAGTTTCAAAACACAGTGGAGCACTTCCTGTATTACCACATGGCATCACAAGGTGGAACAAAGTGTTTTCTGTTTGAGAGGAGAACTCGGCCTATATGCAGGGTTTATATATTTAAACGTGTGAATGAAACAAAACACAACTCCAGGTTATGGTTGTTTTTTTGATAAGGAAACCGCATTATAACAGAGATCAGAAAATAGTGTAATATGGGCCCTTTTAACAATTTCTAAACTCAACTCGTATCAGCCTAATGTGTGTTTTTACATTTTCATCAGGCAAGTACTATAACTACGACAGCAGTGGGAGGAGCCATTCAAACAGTGTCATGTCAGACCAATGCGCTGGGCACTGGTTCCTCAGGGCATCCGGATTAGGAGAGGGAGAATTCAAGGCAAGTCTTCATAAATTTCTATTGACGGCCATGTTGGTATCACCCAGGCTCATTTGTTTTAGTCCAGTTTTTAACCTGGTTTAGTCCAGATTTTGTTATGGTCTTGTCTCAATGGTATTCAGTAGTAAAGCTGAGGTGGTACTTTGCTTTATGAACCACTGGCCCACTGTTGTCATGATACTAAAATTTCAAACTCACTTTTGATACTAAAGAATAGACTCAATAATTAATACTTATTGCGATACCATGATGATGACAAAAACGCTCTTTAGGGATAGATACTACCTCAAATAAGTATCTATTTTCAGTACTAGTTTTAGTATTGATTAGTATCTGATTTTTAATACTTAGACATATAAATTTACATCGAATTACAAAACCAGACAAAAAATTAAATGCCCACACACACATATACCCTGACTCTGTTTTCTCTATTTCTAAAGGCATTTCCTGTAGACAAGATTCGCAGCGCACTGAAAATGGTGTATGACTTGAATGTGATGAGTTTTGCTGAAGGTCAGATGGGAGCTGTGAATGGCATGCGTCCTGAGGGAGTAACTGACCGTTCCAGTGTCCAGTCGGATGAAGTCTGGATCGGAGTGGTGTATGGACTGGCTGCTACAATGATCCATGAGGTAAGGGCACGAGGCAGGCATTGCTACAGACATTTGTCAAAGGTAAAATTACGTTAGCAAGGCTGCAATCTTGTCACCTTTATCCGAAATTTGCCGTTTTGATCTCGAAATAGGTCATTGATGTGAATCGTGTAGATCTACAATAAAAGATTAGCGGTCTAAAAGATAAGGGTCACCGTACAACATTTCAAAATAAAAAATAAATACAATAAAAGGGTACAGAAAATGACTACAGTACAATACAGTAAAACACATCATGTTAAAATTTTAAAGCTAGCTGGGTTAACTCTTTTTTTTTTTTTTTCTTTCCTACATAATTACATATATCTTCTCCATGAATTTGATATTCACTGTATGTATATAAAAAGTAGAAAGTAGTAAACATAAAGGGAAAAAAAAAACATTGAATGAGTAACTGTGTCCAGACTTTACTGCTCTCTTGCTGTGTTCTGTCCAGGGGATGCGTAGTGAGGGTCTGCGCGCTGCGGAGGGCTGCTACCGGACTGTATGGGAGCGTCTGGGCATGGCGTTCCAGACTCCAGAGGCCTACTGCGAGAAGGGCATTTACCGCTCACTGGCTTACATGAGACCCCTCAGCATCTGGGCTATGCAGCTAGCACTCAGCTCTACGGGAGACACAGTGGACAGTGTTTAAAGGTGCATTGTGTATGTGTTTTTTGGTGGAGTGTTTATCAAAAGCGTTTCTCCATGGAGGTGTTATTGCTTTGTCTGGAATGTTTCACAGTATGGTGGTAAACCTTTCTATCTTCATGGAGACCAAACCAGACCAAGTTACAGGTCAGATCTGTGGAGAGACAACCCCGCTCAGTCAGAATGCCTGTTTATCTAGTTATTTTTGAGCTATAAAACCACCTGTAACTGAATGAATGTAAGGTAGAACTGCTTAATGTCATACTGTGGAACATTCCAGGCAGAGCAATGACATATCCGTAGAAACAAACAGGTAACGCCCCCAAACCAAAAAGGGCACCTTTAGTTTAGGCCTCTTCAGTTTATGCATTTACGTTTATGTTTTCACTGGACTTTTACTGTATAAGCTTTCAAGGGATTTCTATATGAATCATGGCAATGGAAAATGTAATGGTTTTGGAGTTATTTGGACTACTGTGCAATGCTATCTTATGAGTCAGATGTTTAATTCTCTTTTCTGCACTAAAATGTTATGGATCATGTTTTACCTTTAGTATCTACTGTGTTAAAAAAAACATTTGACTTTTTTAATGACAACATCTTATATTCTGTCCTTCAAACCATGTTTGCAGATATAGAAATGATGTAAGTGAATACTGTATATTTTCTCCTTCTTAAAAGCATGTGCCTTTGACTGTAAGCATGTCTGTCAACTGTACCTACATCAGAAGTAATCTTAACTATGACAATCATGTTCAGTAAATGATAAAATATAACTGTTCTTTTTGTTGCCAAAATTCAATTGATAAAATGTCTCAAACCTGCAAAGTAGCTATTACAGGCCTATTCATATCAGTAATGACATTAACATTAGGCTACGGCAGCCCTCTAAAGTAATGGACTATGTAACTTGCTTCTGTTGGCTAATACTCATATCCATTAAATGCTGTACTCACACTATTAATACCACAACAACTAAAAACTAAAGGTACAGCTGCAAACACTAAAGCACTCACTAGAGGAAGCAGTTACACAGTGAAGAATACTTGAAAAATGTATTCCGTTACAGAATATTGAATACGTGGATTAAAATGTATTTTGTAACGTATTTCGATACATGGTCCAATCAGAGTACTGTATTCTGAATACTTAGAATAGTTTCACGCAGGGTTGCATTTACTTTTGAGTTTGTATTGCTATAGTTTAGTTTTAATTGTACATATACATTTATATAAATATACATTATTTGACATCAGTCTCTTGCTATTTTTGCTACTTATTTAGAATGTATTACCATTTATATGGTTTCTCTTCGTTATTATAACATATTGTGATGTGTGAGCTACCAATAAAGTCTAAGTCTAAATGTAAATTATAGTGTAAAGATGCAATATAGGATTAAAAACAGCTTTATATTTGTTTCACCATTTGTTCTGCATTTATTTATCACTAATCAGAGAAGTAAAAATCACACATGCCGTCACCACAAGGGCTGTTTTCTATTTTTCTCACTGATTCTGTACAGTTTGAAGCCTAAATTGTGTGATCAAGTACCACCATGTATTCCTTTGGTTTTAGAAAAGCAACTGTATTCTGAATCACACAAAATGAAAAAGTAACTACCAGAATACAGTAACTCAAAATTTGTATTCAGGATATGTATTCTCTGTACATGTATTCAGTTACTTCCCAATATTGCTTGGCGAGGGAGGATTCAACAAAGGATTCAGGAATAAGGAAATCAAGGAAATAAAACAGACACAATAGCATTGTGTCAACGATCTTTACGACGTCTACTGGATCAAAATGATCATATAATGTGTCATCAGATTCCAGGTAAAATACAGAAGTCTTTCCACATTCAAGGGGCCTATATTATGCAAACTTGACTCCTGTGAGCTTTAAGTCATATTAGAATGTTGTTACTTTATCAAAAACATACCTGGAGTTGCATTTAGTTCCATTCACAAGTTTGAGTAATGTGTAGTCTGTCTACTTCTCCAGTGCTCCAAATGCTCTGTTCCAACTTGTGATGTCATGAAGCGGTAGGTTTCAAGCTACCTTTTACCTTCACAGTTCAGTAGCGATAGGCATTTTTTTAATCAAGCAATGATGCTGTAAGCCAGTGGAAGAAGGTGCATACACCGGCTAATAATTAATATGATTACAGAAGGTGTATCCATTTATGCTGTAGATTTACACAGATTATTTCCAAGACAACAAAGAAAATGTTTATATGAGAGAGATGCAAAAGGCAGGGCAGTAGCAACAGCATGTGATCACAAGCCTCTGTTTGACAGGGGCTGACAGTCACTATGAACCTGTCGAAAAACTGTCAGGACAAGTGCTGAACTCAGTGATATTCCACTTACAACAAACATCAAGTATTTTCAATTAATTCATGATGAATGAGCTCTTGTCAGTTAGTTGATATAGTAAGAGCGCTTTCTGTAACACCCGAGTCAGTGAACAAGGTCAGTAAATGACTTTGAGGGAAATAGGAAGTTTTGATCACTTCTATTTTTCTTTATATTTGGCTAATTTTAGCGCATATCTGCTGAATAAATGTTTTCAAATTTTCTTTGGAAATACGTTAAACTAATGCAATCTGACTGAAATACTGTACTTCTTTCTTATCTTACCTATACTTATCATGACATGAATGAGTAGTTTTTCCATGACACTCGTGTTTTATCTTTATAGCTCTATCATTATAAAATTGATGCGCAATGCCAACGTTTATTGTGCAACTTTGTTACATTTCTAGAAAAGGAAACTTACACCATGTCAGTTTCCCAGATTTGAAACTAAATCATTATATATGTTATATATGTGCTTAATCTACTTTGTGTTCATAGTTAAGGGCTGTTTGACAGTGTCAAGGCTAGTGGAAAACTGGTGAGTGTGAAAGTTTCCAGGGAGACATAGAGATGTTATATGGCCAAAATTGTGCTTAAGTAAAAGTAAGTATTATGCATTAAAAATACTACTCAAAGTACTCATCGCTACCCAATTTTAGAAGCATTTTAGATCAGCATTTAATGAAAAGCTTTCTTATAGAAATGTAATGAATTATCTAGTTATATGTAACTAATTACATTGATCGCTAGAATTTTACTAAGTACAGGTTTAAATTTTTTCTCCAAAAAGTAAAATCACGCGAAAAGACTACTTAATTACAGTGACATAATTTGTACTTTTGGAGTAGTTTGCACTGTAACAGTTAGGGTTAGGTTTAGGGTCCTTCTTTGGTCATCCAGATTTACTTTATATATTATATATTATTTAGAGACAGATACTCCTACATTTACTCTTACTTGAGTAGTACTTTACCCAAATACTTTATTTTTCTTACTCTTGAGAAATTTCTTGGACCATGACTTTGTACTAATTCTAAGATAGCTATGCTATCCACCTCTGATGATGAACCGTACATGTAATTTCTTCATGTAGCTTTGTTGTGTCAGTGGTCATGGTCAGTTATCACTAAAAACATAATTAAAAAAAAATAACAGGTTTGGATAGTTTGTAATTTTTAAGACTAAAAAATGTCTCTTCAGCTGGGAGGGAGGGGCTTGGGGTGGTCGGTGCAAAGGTACGTTGGCCCAACGTCTGTGTTTTATCTTGACAACAGAACTTGTGACATGACGGACTTTTTATGGTCTTGCTTATTTCAAGGATCTTGAATGAAGGCCACAGTCTCCGGTCTGAAACACAACAACAGGATGGGATTTTCAGTTACTCTCTTGGTCTCAGTCCTTTTCATCTCTTCTGTAGCCGGTAAGAAGAACAGCTGTTCTGTACTCTGGTTTAATTTTCTAATAATAAGAAAAATAATGAGTCTATCTTCTTTCATGTGTCCATATTAATTAATTAGTTTACATAAACATAAAATAAGTCATTCAGTTTTTTATTAGATCTTCTAATATGATCACAATAGCAGGAAGAAATTTTGACTATGATAATGTGAAATTTACAACATTTTGTGAAATATTTTCATATTACCTTACTGTAATGTTTCTATGAAATCACAGCAATTTGTAGCCAAGGTATTGTAAATTTCCACTGGCAAATTTACAGTGGATATGTCTGGCATTTTTAGGCAAAGTAGGAAATAAATGTTTCTATGTGGCATAGGCATTGTATAGAATGCCTGTCCTCTAAGCAAAGTGCCACAGATAAGTAGGTTTTATTGCTGGATTTTATTTGATTAAAGGCACGTGTTAGCATTTTTTGTTGGATTCCCATAATAGAGTTATTGGGATACTTTATTTACCATCAGTATGAGACCCAGTACTCAGAGACATGAACCTTTAAGACATTATGATAGCATTTTCTCTTCCAGTCTAGTGCAGTTCAGTCTGGCTATGTTTCTGTTGTAGGGAGTATTATACCAGATACCTGACAAAGATAACAAGGACTGAGCTGGCAGTGAGTGCCCTCAGTATACCACAGAAATTGAATTTCTGTAACAGTCAATATACCCCTAATGGCAAGATCCTCTCATCAACGATAATTTAACCTACACTATAGGGACAGGGACATTTCCACAAAAGAAGATAAGAACGAGACAAGATGAGACTTTTTTGTTTTCTTTTTTAACATTATTTAGAGTAATTTGTGCAGTGTTTTGGCTTCACCATTTTGATCAACTTTATTTAAAATGTTGTTGTCATTGTAGCACTGTTTTGTATCTAAAGCTGTTCAAGAAATATAACTCACCACCAACATTTCTTTGCCCAATCCTAATGTAAACACATGGTGAAAAAAATCTCACAAGATTTTTTTTCTCAAGTGTGCAGAAAATCAGAGAGAATCTTGTCCCAACCCAACTATACTAACAAACCACTGCAGACCCTATGTCCAATATGTCTATTTTCATTTTTGTATTATATTTTTTATAATATATTATCTTGTCTTTGGTCAACCATTAATACAATCAGTCAAATAGTTGAAAAATGCAGGCGTTCAGGCGTTCTGTAGGCATTCTTCTTTTCTCAACATGGTTCGCCTGTATTCAGCCTCACATTTTACTATATGTAGTTTTATGTATTTTTGTGTGTGTGTGTGTGTGTGTGTGTGTGTGTGTGTGTGTGTGTGTGTGCGTGTGTGTGTGTGTGTGTGTGTGTGTGTGCGCTAGACTGCTTGCATGTGGGTTGTGTGGGGTCGGGCAGCTGTGGGGGTGGATAGGTGGAAGGAAATGTGGGATTGTTTTTAATGATTGTAAAGCATTTTGTGTTGCATTTTTATGTTTGAAAAGCGTTTTATGAATAAAGTTTGACTGATAGAATGCCAAGGCAAAGTAGAGAATATTGATAATTTCTTATTTTGCCTGGCCATGCCATTTACTATTACTTTTGCTGTTTTTCATAGAATATGTCCCAAATAACAATCAAAGGGCAAATCCCATAGAGAACCGCACTACAAACTCGACGGTGAACACCACAGAGAATCTTACTCCAAACTCCACAGAGAACCCCACAGAGAACCCTACTCCAAACCCCACTCCAAATCCCACAGAAAACCCTACTCCAAACCCCACAGAAAACCCCACTCCAAACCCCACAGAGAACCCCACTCCAAACCCCACAGAAAACCCTACTCCAAACCCAACGGTGAACCCCACAGAGAACCCCACTCCAAACCCCACAGAAAACCCTACTCCAAACCCCACAGAGAACCCTACTCCAAACCCAACAGTGAACCCCACAGAGAATCCTACTCCAAATCCCACAGAAAACCCTACTCCAAACCCCACAGAAAACCCCACTCCAAACCCCACAGAGAACCCCACTCCAAACCCCACAGAGAATCCTACTCCAAACCCCACAGAAAACCCCACTCCAAACCCCACAGAGAGCCCCACTCCAAAACCCACAGAGAACCCCACTCCAAACCCCACAGAAAACCCTACTCCAAACCCCACAGAAAACCCTACGCCAAACCCAACAGTGAACCCCACAGAGAACCCCACTCCAAACCCCACAGAAAACCCTACTCCAAACCTCACAGAGAACCCTACTCCAAACCCAACAGTGAACCCCACAGAGAATCCTACTCCAAACCCCACAGAAAACCCTACTCCAAACCCCACAGAGAACCCTACTCCAAACCCCACAGAAAACCCCACTCCAAACCCCACAGAAAACCCCACTCCAAACCCCACAGAAAACCCTACTCCAAACCCCACAGAGAACCCTACTCCAAACCCAACAGTGAACCCCACAGAGAATCCTACTCCAAACCCCACAGAAAACCCTACTCCAAACCCCACAGAAAACCCCACTCCAAACCCCACAGAGAACCCCACTCCAAAACCCACAGAGAACCCCACTCCAAACCCCACAGAAAACCCTACTCCAAACCCCACAGAGAACCCTACTCCAAACCCCACAGTGAACCCCACAGAGAACCCTACTCCAAACCCAACGGCGAACCCCACAGAGAACCCTACTCCAAACCCCAGTCCAAATCCCACAGAAAACCCCACTCCAAACCCCACAGAGAACCCCACTCCAAACCCAACAGAGAACCCTACTCCAAACCCAACGGGGAACCCCACAGAGAACCCTACTCCAAACCCAACAGTGAACCCCACAGAGAATCCTACTCCAAACCCCACAGAAAACCCTACTCCAAACCCCACAGAGAACCTTACTCCAAACCCCACAGAAAACCCCACTCCAAACCCCACAGAAAACCCTACTCCAAACCCCACAGAGAACCCTACTCCAAACCCAACAGTGAACCCCACAGAGAATCCTACTCCAAACCCCACCGAAAACCCTACTCCAAACCCCACAGAGAACCCTACTCCAAACCCCACAGAAAACCCCACTCCAAACCCCACAGAGAACCCCACTCCAAACCCCACAGAGAATCCTACTCCAAACCCCACAGAAAACCCTACTCCAAACCCCACAGAAAACCCCTCTCCAAACCCCACAGAGAACCCCACTCCAAAACCCACAGAGAACCCCACTCCAAACCCCACAGAAAACCCCACTCCAAACCCCACAGAGAACCCTACTCCAAACCCAACAGTGAACCCCACAGAGAATCCTACTCCAAACCCCACAGAAAACCCTACTCCAAACCCCACAGAAAACCCCACTCCAAACCCCACAGAGAACCCCACTCCAAACCCCACAGAAAACCCTACTCCAAACCCAACGGTGAACCCCACAGAGAACCCCACTCCAAACCCCACAGAAAACCCTACTCCAAACCCCACAGAGAACCCTACTCCAAACCCAACAGTGAACCCCACAGAGAATCCTACTCCAAATCCCACAGAAAACCCTACTCCAAATCCCACAGAAAACCCTACTCCAAACCCCACAGAGAACCCCACTCCAAACCCCACAGAGAATCCTACTCCAAACCCCACAGAAAACCCTACTCCAAACCCCACAGAAAACCCCACTCCAAACCCCACAGAGAACCCCACTCCAAACCCCACAGAGAACCCCACTCCAAACCCCACAGAGAATCCTACTCCAAACCCCACAGAAAACCCTACTCCAAACCCCACAGAAAACCCTACTCCAAACCCAACAGTGAACCCCACAGAGAACCCCACTCCAAACCCCACAGAAAACCCTACTCCAAACCTCACAGAGAACCCTACTCCAAACCCAACAGTGAACCCCACAGAGAATCCTACTCCAAACCCCACAGAAAACCCCACAGAAAACCCCACTCCAAACCCCACTCCAAACCCCACAGAGAATCCTACTCCAAACCCCACAGAAAACCCTACTCCAAACCCCACAGAAAACCCCACTCCAAACCCCACAGAGAACCCCACTCCAAACCCCACAGAGAATCCTACTCCAAACCCCACAGAAAACCCTACTCCAAACCCCACAGAAAACCCTACTCCAAACCCAACAGTGAACCCCACAGAGAACCCCACTCCAAACCCCACAGAAAACCCTACTCCAAACCTCACAGAGAACCCTACTCCAAACCCAACAGTGAACCCCACAGAGAATCCTACTCCAAACCCCACAGAAAACCCCACAGAAAACCCCACTCCAAACCCCACTCCAAACCCCACAGAAAACCCTACTCCAAACCCCACAGAGAACCCTACTCCAAACCCCAGTCCAAATCCCACAGAAAACCCCACTCCAAACCCCACAGAGAACCCCACTCCAAACCCAACAGAGAACCCTACTCCAAACCCAACGGGGAACCCCACAGAGAACCCTACTCCAAATCCAACAGTGAACCCCACAGAGAACCCCACTCCAAACCCCACAGAAAACCCTACTCCAAACCCCACAGAGAACCCTACTCCAAACCCAACAGTGAACCCCACAGAGAATCCTACTCCAAACCCCACAGAAAACCCTACTCCAAACCCCACAGAAAACCCCACTCCAAACCCCACAGAGAACCCCACTCCAAACCCCACAGAGAATCCTACTCCAAACCCCACAGAAAACCCTACTCCAAACCCCACAGAAAACCCTACTCCAAACCCCACAGAGAACCCTACTCCAAACCCAACAGTGAACCCCACAGAGAACCCTACTCCAAACCCCACAGCGAACCCCACAGAGAACCCTACTCCAAACCCCAGTCCAAATCCCACAGAAAACCCCACTCCAAACCCCACAGAGAACCCCACTCCAAACCCAACAGAGAACCCTACTCCAAAACCCACAGAGAACCCTACTCCAAACCCCACAGAGAACCCCACAGAGAACCCCACTCCAAACCCCACAGAGAACCCCACTCCAAACCCCACAGAAAACCCTACTCCAAACCCCACAGAGAACCCTACTCCAAACCCAACAGTGAACCCCACAGAGAACCCTACTCCAAACCCCACAGAAAACCCCACAGAGAACCCCACTCCAAACCCCACAGAGAACCCTACTCCAAACCCAACAGGGAACCCCACAGAGAACCCTACTCCAAACCCCACAGAAAACCCCACAGAGAACCCTACTCCAAACCCAACAGTGAACCCCACTCCAAACCCCACAGAAAACCCTACTCCAAACCCCACAGAGAACCCTACTCCAAACCCAACAGTGAACCCCACAGAGAATCCTACTCCAAACCCCACAGAAAACCCCACTCCAAACCCCACAGAGAACCCCACTCCAAACCCCACAGAGAACCCCACTCCAAACCCCACAGAAAACCCTACCCCAAACCCCACAGAGAACCCTACTCCAAACCCAACGGAAAACCCCACAGAGAACCCTACTCCAAATCCCAGTCCAAATCCCACAGAAAACCCCACTCCAAACCCCACAGAGAACCCCACTCCAAACCCCACAGAGAACCCCACTCCAAACCCCACAGAAAACCCTACTCCAAACCCAACAGTGAACCCCACAGAGAACCCTACTCCAAACCCAACGGTGAACCCCACAGAGAACCCTACTCCAAACCCCACAGAGAACCCCACTCCAAACCCCACAGAAAACCCTACTCCAAACCCCACAGAGAACCCCACTTCAAACCCAACAGAGAACCCTACTCCAAACCCCACAGAGAACCCTACTCCAAACCCAACAGTGAACCCCACAGAGAATCCTACTCCAAACCCCACAGAAAACCCTACTCCAAACCCAACAGTGAACCCTACTCCAAACCCAACAGTGAACCCTACTCCAAACCCAACAGTGAACCCCACAGAGAATCCTACTCCAAACCCCACAGAAAACCCCACAGAGAACCCTACTCCAAACCCCACAGAGAACCCTACTCCAAACCCAACAGTGAACCCTACTCCAAACCCAACGGTGAACCCTACTCCAAACCCAACAGTGAACCCCACAGAGAATCCTACTCCAAACCCCACAGAAAACCCCACAGAGAACCCTACTCCAAACCCAACAGTGAACCCTACTCCAAACCCAACAGTGAACCCTACTCCAAACCCAACAGTGAACCCCACAGAGAATCCTACTCCAAACCCAACAGGGAACCCCACAGAGAATCCTACTCCAAACCCCACAGAAAACCCCACTCCAAACCCCACAGAGAACCCCACTCCAAACCCCACAGAGAACCCCACTCCAAACCCCACAGAAAACCCTACCCCAAACCCCACAGAGAACCCTACTCCAAACCCAACGGAGAACCCCACAGAGAACCCTACTCCAAATCCCACTCCAAACCCCACAGAGAACCCCACTCCAAACCCCTCAGAGAACCCCACTCCAAACCCTACAGAGAACCCCACTCCAAACCCCACAGAAAACCCTACTCCAAACCCAACAGTGAACCCCACAGAGAATCCTACTCCAAACCCAACGGTGAACCCTACTCCAAACCCAACGGTTAATCCTACTCCAAACCCAACGGTGAATCCTACTCCAAACCCAACGGTGATTCCTACTCCAAACCCAACAACTACATCAGCACCAACAACACCATCACCGCTAACTTGTCGAAATGGAGGAACTTTTAATGGCGTTAACTGCACATGTACTCCTGGATTTAGTGGAAAATTGTGCGAGTCTGTTGAAGATCTTACTCCAGGTATTTGAATTCTCCAGTATTCTCATTATAATCATGAGTACATACACAGTAATATATGTATCATTTTATTTTCAGATACTGTAGATAGATCAGTTGAGGTTGATATGGAATTAACAGAGATTTATAATCCACAATATGATGATACCAGCTCAACACTATATAAAGACTTTGTTCAAAATTTCACTTCCAAGGTAAGTGAGGAGACATGTATTTGTGACACTATAACATAATCTGGTGATAATTTGAATCTTAAGAGAATAGAGTTAAATGCTACCTTTTGGTACATTTTTGCTAATGAGATTTAAAATCTCTTTTAGAAGTTTTTTCCTGGTCTAATAAAGGATTATTGTGTAGACATACTACTGTATTGTTGAGCTACATGTGCTGAATACATACTTATATTTCAGATGGGAGATTATTATAAACGAAACGTGGTACACTTCAAAGAAGTACTGGTTATTAGCGTTAGGTAGGTCTCTAATTATATTACTATTATCAGTTATCTTAAATATATCTATAAATATATCTATATTTATGTCTACTATTTATAATATATTGGAAATAGATAACTTGATAAATTGTTCCTTGTTACAGCCGCGGAAGCGTTTCATCAAAATTCTTACATAACTCAATTACAGAGGTAACAGCTGCATATTTTAACACTATGATAAGTTTGAGACACAATTAATTAGTTTATTTCGATTACAGTTAAAGTTAGCAGCTCACTTGGCCATTTACCAAGAAGCAGAAGAAGAAAAGCATTTGTGAGTATTTCAACCATTTAATGAAATTTTGATCATTGTACTTGGCTCTCATCAGGGTGAAACTGAGTAGACAGGGAGGGGCATGCCAAATATCCAACTTACTTACTCCAATTTAAGTTTACTTTTACTCAGTACAAATACACAGGTACACAGGTAAGTGTGGGTAGGTGGTGGTACAATCAAAGGCAAAGTCAAACTAAATGTTAAAAAGGTTTATTACAGAAAAATGTGTACAAAACTTTTATTCATTATTCTTATTAAAATGCTAAAGGGTGGGTGGCTGCAGGTGCACAGAGTACTCACTAAAGCTGTAAAAAACCACACACAGCAGTGATGGGGCTAAAGAGAGAGAAATACTTTATTGACGCAGCAACGTACTACGCTTCTCAGTCACCTTTGAGTCTCAGTCAAAGGTCTCAGTTTAACAGGACTGGTCAGGTAGGGTCAGCAGATCCTGTCTCAAGGCAGTTTAAGGAGAGGCCATCACAGCAGCCTCCATGGGGAGCCAGGTGAACTCTGCAGACTGCAGACTCCATATCTTGGTGATGAAATGGTTGATTCCTTCAAAGTATTTCCTCTTGAAAGTCTCAGTATTTCCTCTGGAAGGTCTTCTGCCTGTAAAAAGCCTGTAGCATCTCAGAGATAGATAGATAGATGGTTTATAGCTGAAGTGAGAATGTCTATCACCAAACTTTCCACCAGGCGAGCGATCACGCTTGAACCAGAACCAACTGTAGAGAAGATGATTAAAATCACAAACACAGGGCAAATTAAGAAAACAAGACAAGCTGCAATGATCAGCCCTCACCTGCACCCTGCAATCTACCTCTTTATATTACACCAATTGCTAATTTTGAGTTGCTGTTGTGCCTTCTCTTCTTCTTTGCTCCACAAATGGGGACATTTTACAAACGCCAAACATTTGAATAATTTTTTATGCCCCAACCACGAGAAGTTTGTACAAGTATGACTTTTACAAAAACTGCTGAGTCATGCTTGGCAAATTTTAGTCCAATATGGCTGACATATGGTTGAGCAGACAATGTTGCAGAAATCATATTTTTTACCTGTTATTATCCACTTCTGTATCAAACTTCATGAATGGAGGTAGATGTTAAATTGGCTGTGTTTAACACGCAATGGTCGGAAAAGGTTTCATTATTTCTCTGTCTTTTTGTCTGACTGAAAACAATGTGTTTTAGTGTAAAAGTGGATCATAGTGTTGAGTTGCTGCTTCCAAACAGCATGTCTTCTGCTATTTATGATGCCAGCCTTCAAAATGTCCAAAGTGCAGCTAATGAGCTCCTCAACTGCAAAGGTTTGTTTGACCTTCAAGACGTATGCCTCTATGATATTATGAAACTACAAACTTCAAAGATACATGCAAAATTCTTAGTTTCAACAGGGTGCCCATATGTAGCTGTGACTGAACCAACTGTAATTCCTACTAAAGTAAATCTCGAAGGTATGCTCTTTTTTACTGCTTATCCCCTTTCCTGCTACAAGGTTAAGAGTAGAAAATATTTCACATTAAACGTTTTATTTTATAGGTTTCTGTGCAAAAACTTTGGGAGATGAAGACTTAGCTAAGTTCTTCATACCTGTAAATATTTCTGACAAGTTAACATGCATTACTGTATGTAGCAAATATCATGAAAACCAAAAAACCTGCTCCAACAATGGAAAATGCACCATATACAAGGGTCAAGGACCATTCTGCGAGTATGTATGGAACAAAATGATCGTCTAACACTTTTATTTGTTATTTAATTCCTCTATGTGCTCTTTAGGTGTAACAATGTTAACACAGTCTGGTATTTGGGCCAAGACTGCGGTTTGCCCATACAGAAGATTCCTTTCTTTTCAGGGCTTACTGTCACTCTTGTGTGCCTGCTAATATTAATAATTGCTCTGACTGTCTATGTTGGGACCAGTAAACAAAAGCAAGCACGGTAAGCTGGAGGTAGACACACATGGCTACATTCTTGAAATAGATAGTTTTGAACTTAATAAACCTAACTTTCCAGAGGGAGAGACAATAAGAAGAAACTTGTGAATCAGTGGATAAATGACGACTTTGAATGGACCAAACCCAATGGCGGGATTGAAGCTGGTGAGTTTAAAGACATGACAGGTACATCTGCATCACAGACCGTATATACAAATGGACATAGCTAACTGGCTAGCTGATGCGTTCCAAATATTTTTAGATTTTTGCATTGAAAAATTGTCACCCCCCTCTCTGTAACTGCTGCAGAGGCCATTTTGGCCTTAAAATGTTCATATTAACCCTATATGAGCCTTGTTTTTATTTCACTATTTTGTCTGTAAATAAATTCCTATTTTTAATATGGAACTTGGCTCCAAATTCACCCCTATAATTGCTAGCCTTGTGAGCTTCATTTGACTGGAGCTGAATGCTATGGGTGACGTCACACTCCTGTCTCCACTTGCACTTCTTTATACAGTCTATGATCTGCATCTACTCGTCTCTCACTTGGGGAGCAGCATGGATTTCTGGGACCTGGGAACAAACTGCATGTTCTATGATAAAACATTCTGACCTCTCTGTATGTGGCAAACATGTAAAAGGCTCTAAATAATCCATCGTATGACAAAGAAAGTGTGTGCATGGTCTTGTCAAGATAAGACAAAAGCAAGTCCCAAAATGCATTAGTTTGGATAAACATTTTTATCTATTATTTTATTTATTTATTTATTTTTTTTATTAAAAAAAAAAAAAAAAAAAAAGCTCATATACCTAAAGCCATTGGTCTCCACTTCCGAATCAAAGTACTGTATTTCTAAATGAGTGCCAGCTGCAAACCTGACCCCACTGAGGGGATTACCCAGATTTTACCATCATAATACCGTAAATAACATTGTGTTTGTTAAGCTTTTTTATTTTATTATTATTATTTTTATTTTTTCATTTATGTTTACAAAGGTTACAGAAACCCCTCGTTCACTCCTGAAGTAGGCCATCAAAACCCCATGTACCATCCAGGGACCCCCCCCAGAAGAGACATGCACATGTCAGAGTGGCACTCCAATGGGAGTGCTCTGAATGGTGCAAGGGCAACTGGCAGCAGAAACAGGGTAAACCTGCCCTTACGTCACCTGTAAGTCAGGATAAAAAATAAAACTAAAATGAAACAATGTCATGTGCAACATCTAAAAGAAAGTACTTTCTGATTTTTCAGGTGAGAGTTGGATCATCATTTGAGGACTATTCACCCACAGAATTGAGATGATGGACTGATCTAGTCTGGTCATGGGCTGTAAACAAAGATTATAGCCTCAAAATGCATGACTGGCCAGAAATATAACAAGCCCTGATTCAGACATTTTGTATTTTTTTTTTTTTTTTCATAATATAACATATTTATGGTTTCTCACTTAAGTTATTATGTCTTATTATCAATAGGATCCTTTAGCTGCTGTACATATACTATAAATACACTATAATACTAAATTGAACTTTATTAAAAAATGTCTACATTATACATGTTACAGGCTCAGCTTTATCAATCACATCACAATCCACAATGAAGATACCACAATTAAGTGTCACATTAAAAAATAAAGTATTATGTAATAGGTACATTTAATGCACTTTATGCAAATAAAGCAACATCTGTGTTCTTGTTTTGTCCAAAAATGACACTGTGTTTATGTATATGGTGTAGAGTTAAATTGCTGAAATACTGCACTTTCTAAAAGAACAGCCAAAATCCAATAATCCATTTATAATTACATTTGATTTTATTTTTGTTTTTCTTATTTTAGACATGATCCAAGACATTATCTGCTTCCTCAAAATGTTTCTAAACACATTATGACTCTGGCTGTTGTGACAAAAACTTCAACATTGAAACACGAAATGCAGCACCACTGAAAAAAACAGGGTGGGTTATCATGAAAAGCTCATGTAAACCTTTGAACTTAAGTTGCTTGGGAGACGCCCCTGACTGAGGTCCTTCCTGTGACGGAAAATTGGAGCAGTGTGTAGCGTAATGACCGTTGGACGCACGTATGACGTTGGTGTAAATATGGAGGTGCCACACCTGCATACACACCTGATTCCAAGTTAGAACCAGCCTTTGGAACATTCTCCATGGACACAGATAGTTATTAATACTTTGCAGTGACAGTAAGAAGTTACCATGGTGACACAATAAACACATTAATAAACACATTAATAAACACTGACGAATACGTTTAAATGTAGTCTGAAAACTCAAGACAAAATACAAAATGGATTTAAACAATACATTTTCAGGACCCTGTAATTAATACAAGCGTTCATGGTCCTGTTTAAGTGTTTGATTTTCATCAAAAATGGTGAGAGTGAGAGAGTGCGTGAGAGTGAGTTACTGAAAAACTGTTGGCCACAAGCGAAGTAAACACCTTTATTTTATTTTCCAATAAAAAAAAATGTTGAGTAAAGTAAAGTACTACTACATGAATACATTTAGGTTGAAATGCATGGATTTTGCCACACTTACTTTTTTTGTACATCACCACCAGGGAACAATGTTTAACTTTATGCTGTTATCCTCATACTCAGTCCATATATTCATATTTTCCACTTGACAAGAATGAATGTAGATGAAAATGTAAATGAACCATATTCATTTAAAACATAAATAAAGAAACTCTTGGAATTCCTGTGTTTACAGTTGTTGATGTTTTTATTGGCATCCATTCTTCTGATCTTCAGTTTTACAAATCTTTGCTTATTTGGTTTCTGCAGTCTGTAGTGAACAGCATGTTGTATGGAGTAGTGGAGAAGTACCTCTGGCCGTTGGGTCGCCAGTTTGAGTCCTGATTCCATTGTATTGTCTTTGAACAATTAAAGCAGTAAAGATACATCACATATATGGATTTGTGTTGTTTCATTTAGGTAAATAAACAAAAATACTTTTTTTTTTTTTTTTTTTTTTAAGTTTCTGGTATTATAAAATGTTATAATTGTATTATGTGTTATGTTTTCAAAGTGCAAAATGAGATAATTTGAATGTTCAGAGGCATCATGTCAAATAGAAATAACGATGTATAAAGGTATTGGTGGTTTTCAGATTCTGGAAAGTGATGATGTCACACTTTCATATGGGGGGCAAGGGCCTGTATTTCCTATTGATTACATTGTACTTTCCTGTGAAATATGTAAAAGGCAAATTTACAAATGTTGAACTTGATCATTTTTATTAGTGATTAGACCCTAGAATTGTACATTTTAATAATATTAATTTTAGCTGCCCCCATCTGTATTAAATATTATTGGCCTATAGAACGGTGTGATGTCATTTGAAACCCAGAAATATGTAGGAATCATTCAGATTTCAAAAACATTACCATAAGCTTTATATCCAATACAAGTCCCACTTTTGAGAGGCCAGATCCCACAATGAACCTAAAAGGGCTCTGTTATGATATGCTGTGCCTTCAGTATGATAACCAACAGCATCCCAGGTTTAGTTGTATTTGTACAAACACAAATTATGATTAGTGGGGTAGAGCTCTTCCAGAGACTCAGGGCTGCTTTGTTATTCCATCTTTATTCATTCACCGCACAGACAGTGGCTTCTGCAGCCACAGCCGCCCGGAGGAAGAGATACAGAAGTAAGGCTGCCAATCTGTGCCTCAAAACACCACCACTCACTCACAGTCACACACACAACATTCATATGCAAGGTGTGGGAAGTGTCTTGCCTAAAGACACAACAACAGCATGCACTCCTGGGATTGAACTAAACCAGTATAAAAGCACTTAAGGTTTAACAGCAAGGATGAAATGAAAGGCTTAGGCTTCTGTAATTGTTTTATAGCATACTGCAGTGATTTTCAAAGTGGAGTCTGGAGCCACCTGGGGGCCTCAGAGGCACCTGTTAAGGTGTACATTTGAGAGGAAAACATATTGTTATATATTGTTATAAACTGATTATACATTATTGAGGGGCCCTGTACACTTGGGATAGATAGTGGGGCCGCGGCTCTGCAGGCTTTGGGAACGACTAACCTACTGAATACAGAATATAATTTATATATTCTATTATAAAAAATATCGCAGATTACTCAGTTAACTGATTGTAACCACACCCAAAAACCAGAGAGATAACATGCTAAACGTACCACCCAACTTACTGAACGCAATTTAGTCAACTTTTGTCAGGCTCTTTTATTTTTATTTGGACATTTGGCCTTTTATTGTGGAGGGTTCTTTCCGGATTTTGTTTGCGTAAATCTATTGATGTGTTTTTTGAGGAAGAAGGCGCAGTGATGGAGGTGAGGATAAAGCGGTTACTGTTAAAGCTTCCAGGATCAGACAAATCCTCATAAACACAGTTCTTTAAACACGTGCATTTAGCCTGCTCCCTGCGTTGGATAGTAGGGCTGCTGCTGCACAATGTTTAGCTTGAACGTGGTTTGTTGCAACCAATACTTCTCATAAATACTTAAAGCGTGCATTGTAGTTTATAGGCTACTATTTATCATTAAGAGCTTACAAGACAACACGAAGATGTATTTTCTGCAGCGTGCCATTTGCGTGAAAACAGAAACGCACATTAGACACTTAACGTGTCACTTGTTTTACACTTTAAAAGTTATTGAGAGGGTTTTGTTGCGTGTGTTCTAATTAAAAATGTAACTATTTTGGATGAGATTTAGGTTTTACGCAGTTAATCATCCAACCGTTTATGGCCAGGTCAGAGTCCAAGCAGGGAAAGATAACAGCGGCAATGGCGATCTATTTCAGGGGCAGAATTATAATGGTGCTCTATGCAACTCTTCCACACGCTCCAGTCCATTTAGATTTACTGCTTTGCCTGAAATGTGCCAGGTGGCACTGGGGCTAAAAGGCCAGATGTGAGGAGGGGAGCTGCTCACACTTTGTTTTTCAAGGGATTTTTTCAGGCATAAACCACACGTAACTGAAGAGAGAGACGCTGATTGAAAGATAGGGGGATTGTAAAGTGCTTTGCGTAACTTGAGAGGCCCTGCCAAAATACCCTGCATTGCATTCTGTCTTTGTGTTAGGCGGGATCACCTCTCCACAGATCTAACTTGTAACTTGGCCTGGCCTTTAATTCCACCATAGTGATAAATATGATGTAATGTGTCATTTTAGATATATTTTCTCCCATTTTCTCCAGCCCCAGAAGAAGCTGCTGAACTCCCCAGACTCCTGTGTGGACCAGGCCCTGCTGGGTTTGGTCCGGTCCAGCCCCGGTCTCTGTCTACTCCAGGGGCACAGGGTTGTGGTACGTTCAGACGTCCACAGTCTGCGTGGGAAAGTGGGGCTTCTGTCTGGAGGGGGGTCTGGGCACGAGCCGGCACATGGAGGTAGGGCTGGTGCTGTTTTGATTAAGAGTGTCACGACTCACGATATCAGACGAGTGTTGCGATTATAGTGAAACATCACCATTTCACAATTGTTCATGATTATTGACATATGTACATTACCATTTTGAAGTACGATATATTGCTGAAGAAAATATAGATCAAAGAGGTTCATTTTGGTCTTCCATTATTATTCTCAAGTTTTTTTTTTACATTATGGTGCATTTAGAATTTTATTATATAATATTCTCAACTAAATATTCTTTAAACAGCTTACTTATATACCCTGGCAAGTTTCAGGTGACTTCTGCATCCTTCTTTGTAACATCATGTGACCCTTATGAAGAAAGATGCAGAAGACATCTGAAACATGTCCAGGTATGACTAAACAACACCCTGGTCTGTTTAAAAGAACCTTTATTTGAGAATAATATTCTAAATGTAAAATATTGTTAAAAACATGAGTTGCAATAAATAAATCACAGAATGGGTTTTTTTATCTAAGTGCAGGAACATCGCCATTTACTTGGTAGAGTACAAGTTTTTTTCTCTGTACAATCTGTTTTCAAATACTTAATTTTAAAAACAACCGTTTTGAAAATTATCTTGCGGATGAATTTTGCCCCCTTCAGTCTCACTGTGTTTCCTGTTCAGGTTTCGTGGGAGCGGGGATGCTGTCTGCGGGTGTGGCTGGAGGAGTGTTCGCCTCTCCTCCTCCGGCGGCCATCTTGGCTGCGATCCTCACTCTACACAACGCAGGTAAACCCTAAAACCTATTGTGTGCTTTAAAGGTGCACTTTGTAACTTTTAAAATCCACCTTACTCAAACTAAATGATTTAATAAATTATTGTACAACAATATTAATGTTCAAAACCAAAGATAATCTTCTACCAACCAGTATCCAAAAGGAGGGCTATAAACTAAGGGCCCAAATTCACATTTCAAAACACTTTTCTTACAGAGTACATCTGGATATTTGAATTGTGAACTGATTTTGACATTCCTTAAATATAGTGAATGTAATCTGAAAAGGACTTGCATGAACATGTGATGTAACCATTATGATAAGTTTCATGCAGCCACTGAATTGAAGGGGATGGGCCTACATAAGTTTGCATTTCAACCTGGAGAGACTCAGACAGACACAAGAGAAAGTATTAGTAGTTTTATTGAATGAGTTAACTTTGGTGCTCTGGCCAGGCGCGGCCAATTAGATGACGTTTGGTAGATGTCTTCCACCCTGGGGCTTGGACACTGGAGGTGGTACAGGTGAGGATGAGGAGAATGAAAAGGACGATGAAAGGATGAGGAGAGTGAAGGGGATGATGAAAGGATGAGGAGAGTGAAGGAGACGATGAAAGGATGAGGAGAGTGAAGGAGACGATGAAAGGATGAGGAGAGTGAAGGGGACGATGAAAGGATGAGGAGAGTGAAGGGGACGATGAAAGGATGAGGAGAGAGAAGGAGACGAAAGGATGAGGAGAGTGAAGGGGACGATGAAAGGATGAGGAGAGTGAAGGGGACGATGAAAGGATGAGGAGAGTGAAGGGGACGATGAGAGGATGAGAAGCTGAGGGGGTGCTGGGGAGGAGCACAAACTGAATTGCCCGTGCACCTGCCATGGGTTCACACTGGGAGCTGATTGGATGAGGAGGAGGTGTGGCGAGCAACGGGGAGGAGTATTTGGAGTTAGGTGATGAAGGCTGAGGAGCAGGTAAACTCTGGAGAGGCGGTGAGGTAGGTCTTCCACGCTGAATTTATGCTAACTCCATTTCTATCACTCCTTTGACCCTGGTGCCCCTCAGGCTGCTCGGGCGTGCTCCTCATCGTGAAGAACTACACCGGTGACAGGCTGAACTTCGGTCTGGCCCTGGAGCAGGCTCTGGTCCTGGGGGTCCGGGTCGCCATGGTGATCGTGGCCGAGGACTGTGCCTTCGAGAGGCCTGCCAAAGCCGGACGGAGAGGGCTCTGTGGGACGCTGTTCATTCATAAGGTACTTCTGAAGTACTACTGCAAGTACACCTACTGCTAATACAAATGTTACTAGAGTACTACTACTGCGATTGAGGTGACAGTGGCTCAGTGGTTAGAGCAGCTGTCCTCCTCTTTGCCTAGTGTGAAAGTGCAGTGTGATTAGTTGTGATTGGAAGGGCCGAAGGGGCAAATTGGCAGACTCACTTCCAATGATGTGAAAAATGTTTAAATCGTCAAATCAAGGGTTCCCTTGCGTGTCTTTTGTGTCTGCTCTTCTCTGATTAGAAAGAAAGCAGCAGCCACCCCCCGTACTAAACCAATTTAAAATAAACTAAAAAAGGCCAGTGTAATTATGTTATGTATGTTACTACTACTATTGTGAATAGCACTACTGCTACTGCTACATCCACTACTGCAGTTTTGGCTCAGGTCAGTGCCTTCAAGAGGCTAAGTAAAGCAACTACTACTACTACTACTACTACTGCAAGTACTGCTATTGCTACTGCTATTACTTTTACCAACGCTACTGTTACTACTGTTACTATTGGTTCTACCTTTTCTGCTTCTGCTCCTACTAGTACTAGTATTACTACTACTGTTATACCAAATCCTCTGTTTTGTAGCTGGCTGGATCTTTGGCAGAAGAGGGAAAGTCGTTGGACCAAATAGTTTCAACAGTGAACGAGGCTCTGAAGGAAATCGGTTTGTTTTATTTTATCCATTAATTCAGTTAATTCTAAATTTGGATATCTGCTTTATAATTATAGCAGAATAAAGTTTAAAAACCCAATTACAGATAAAGAATGATAGTGTGTAACATTTCTGATTTTCTGTCTGTTTGTTATAAAAGTAAATCTCCCTTAAAGTTTTGTTGATGGTTTTCAGATTCATAATCCAACATGGGGGGCAAGAGTCAGATTTTCCTTTTGATTACATGACACTTTGCCTTGAAAAATCCAATAGATAAATTCACAAATAAAGGAAAAAGACACGTTTAGTCGATACCATCGAGATCCAATGATCACCTCAGCATCATATTATAAATTCACAAATGTTGAACCTGATCATTTGTTTGAAACTAGACCCAATTCACTATATTTCAACAACATTTTTGCCCCATCTGTATTAAATATTATTGGGCACTGCCCTCCATCTAAAATTCTGACATCAAATTCCTGAATGTTGTGAACCCACTCTATTTTGTTGCACTCATGAAGTTCACACTGAGGTAATGTGCTGGTTGTGTGTGGTTGAATTCAGGGACTCTGGGAGTGAGTCTGTCCCCCTGCAGTGTGCCTGGATCTGGGCCCACGTTTGAGCTGCCACCAGGGCACATGGAGCTTGGCCTGGGTAAGACCACAGACTTACTTAGTTTGAAGTCAATTAGTTATTACTTTATGTTTGCAATTTTCGTTTATTATTATTATTATTTTTTTTTATAGTTAAAGCACTATGCAACTTTTCTAGTAGTGGGTCCACCATCTGCTAGTCTCCATAAAGATGTTATTGATTTGCCTGAAATAAAAATACTAATAATAATACTAATAATGCATCAGTTTTATATTGTGCTTTTCTAGACACTCAAAGACGCTTTACAGATCATTATTCATTCACTCCACACTCGGTGGTGGTAAGCTACTAGTGTAGCCACAGCTGCCCTGGGGCAGACTGACGGAAGCGAGGCTGTCAATCTGCACCATCGGCCCCTCCGACCGCCACCATCACTCACGCACACACCACTTTCATACTAGGCAATGTGGGTGAAGTGCCTTGCCTAAAGACACAACAACAGTTTTTTCAGCTGGCGCCCCACTGTGGCACCTGATTTTCCCAGTGTCTCCCATCCAAGTACCAACCAGGCCTGGCCTTGTTCCACAGTATAGCATTAAACATCTATATCACCATGGCAAAGTCAAGGCAAGCTGCTCACAGATTTCTTTAGTATTTCTTATAAATAAAAATATCTGTAATTTAAAAACACTAGCAGGACCCTCCACCAGGGTACACTGTGCACCTTTAAAGTTAAAGGACACCTATTCTGCAAAATTCACTGCTTTAACATTTTAACCATGTTATAACATTTTAGTAAAACCCCAAAATAAATACATTAAAAATGTCTTTCAGGTATCCACGGTGAACCTGGCATTAAAAGGTCAAAGGTGAGAGGGCATGTTTTATATGAATGTATTTGTTTGTTGAGTTTTTGAGTTTTTTAATTATTATTATTATTATTTCCAAAAGATCACTAGTGCGGATGAAGTGGTGAAAACAATGATCGATCACATGACAAACCCTGACAGCCAATCACATCTGCCACTGAAATCAGGTATTCTAAAGGTACCAAGGCCAGATCCTGGTTTAGTCCTGGTTTAGTCCTGGTTTAGTCCTGGTTTAGTCATTGTTCGGTCCTTGTCTATATTCTGGTTTAGTCCTGGTTTCACCCTTATTTTAGTGTTTTTGTAGTCATGAGTTTAGTCCGGGTTCAGTCCTACATTAGTCCTGGTTTAGTCTTTGTCTACTTCTGGTTCGGTGCCTGGTCTAGCCCTTGTTTGATCCTGGTTTAGTCTTATTCTTTGTTTTATTATTACAGGTGACTCTGTAATAGTTTGTGTGAATAATCTGGGAGCTCTGTCCTGTCTGGAGCTGGCAGTGGTCACTCGAGCGGCCATTTTGTCATTGGGTGAGTACATTTGACAGGTTTTATTTATTTTTATTATTATTGCTTGGTTTGGTGGGATAGTATCTGTTGTGATAAATATTTATTTTAGCTTTACATGTGTTAAGTGGCAGTTTGTGAAAAAAAAAAAATGGTGAGAAGTGTAAAAAAAAAAAAAGAACGAAAATTCATCAACCTCGTTATCTATTGGCTGTTAGGTTGTCAATCAAACTCCCCACGTTTCTATCATAACTGACTTGCCGGTGCACTGAGATTACGTGATTTACATACACCTCTTACGCATTCCACAGACGCAAGACGCTGTTTACTCAATTGAGGCAGTGGTTCTTAGTGGCTTTTTCCAACTGTAGCTTCATCGCAGTAGCACAAAGTTTGTTGCGATGGCAAACAAGAATCCACTACCAGTTAGCTGCAAAAGAAAGTCCGTTTTTGAGGTCACTGAAAGAAGAAGAGAAGGGGAAAAGGAGTGAAGCCAAACTAAGGTGATTCTTGGAGATTCCTTTCAGCGATGGTGTGCACTGAAGCAGAGGGTCTAAAGACTGACGCGTTGGTCGCTAAATTACTTCTGGACAGGAAACTTCTGCTTATGATTTGAAAACGTACAGTATAGTTACAGCAGTAACAGCGATTCTGAATGTGCACCGGCTGTAAACAAACATGACACAATATGTCTTCTTGAAAATTACAAAATTTATTTTGTATGTTTCTTGACAGAGAGTCGAGGCGTGACTGTAGCACGTGTGATGTCGGGTTCGTTCATGACGTCATTGGAAATGTCCGGAGTTTCTTTGACATTAATGAAAACAAACCCGGAAAGACTCAGACTCTTTGGTAGACCCATATTTAATCTCATTCCTGAATTTGAAGATTCATGTCATTCCTGTAAAATTAATGTGTTGCTCCACAGATGCTAAAACCAGCGCCCCTGCCTGGCCCCATCTCAGTACTGAACCTGTGAGTGGACGAGATTTCTCCATGGATCCTCCTCCTCTTGGCGCAAGACCCCAAGACCAGGCTTATTCAGAAGGTTAGTCCACTGCTTAAAATATGTATTTATTATTTTTAATATAGAGGACAAAAACAGGATTCTCAATGGACAGGCCATATCTCACATGAAAGCTCAGAACCTCCAGAATTCACTGACTGAGCTGCACAAGCTGCACTAGCACTTAGCCGTTAATGCTTGGCTGCAGGTGCTGGGGTTTAACGAGTATTCAGATCAGAGAGAGGCATTTTAGGTTTAAAATAACTAGTTTTAGGAACTGGAAACCCAAATGAGAGACTCATATGAGGCTTATGCTGATTTCTGATTGGATAATCATCTTGACAACCGAAACACCAAAACCAAACATAAACCATTTGGCCATTATGTCTAATGTTTTTGTAATTGATAATTAATCTTTATTACATTTCAGTAGAAGCTATATTTGGATTGAACATATGTACTTCAGATCTGGTTACACAAATAGGCCATGGATATACAATCTGAAATACAAGTTCTACATACCTTACCTTTTTAAAATGTTACTGTTTCATTAGAGGCTTGGATCTGAAGCTAGTCGTCAATGGTTAATTTAGAAAATGAACACTTGTGAAGGCTGAAGGCAAAGAATGGAAGCTACACCTCGGTCAGCCTGCCCCAGGGCTCGTGAATGGTTTCTCATGGTGCTGTTCCCAGGTCCGCTAAGTCCAGTCCTGGGTCGAGTACTGGACCAGGTCTGTTCTGGTCTTCTTCAGATCCAGGATGAGCTGAACCGTCTGGACAGAGCCTCTGGAGATGGAGACTGTGGAAACACTCACGCTCAGGCGGCCAGAGGTGACTGGTTAACAGTAGTTAGTTTGTGTCTATTGATACTTTGCAGCTGAAGTCATCAACATTCCATGGGAGTGTGATGCTAACTGTAGGCTCTGCTCTGTCTGAAGCTCTGTTAGACGAGGTTTATTTTAACACAATCTGACCAGAAAGAACAGACTTGTTTGGAGCCCCGACAGGTGATGTATTTAAACAAGTCTTTCTCACAAGAGTTTTCAGACAATCTAAAAAACTTTTTGGTAGATATTGCTAATGTTCATCAGTTACCATTTGTTTCCATGATAACTGATGAACATTCCGCCTTAGAAATGCATAGAAACACACCCTTAGCGTGATGTCACTGCAAAGTATAAATAATGAGTCATAGAAATTAGTCTTTCAATCCTCTTCTAATCTAATCTAGCGATTAGATAATTTATTTTTTAAGAGTAAATATGTTATTGTCTGTTATTAGTCCATTGAACTACCCTAAGAACTATCACCTAAGTTGTAGTTGGGTGCATCTCTCTCTTTTGAGGTTTTTGTTGAAGTTTATAGTAAGTAAGTAGTAAGTAACAAAGTAAGTTATAATAAAACATGAAAACCTTTTGTGAACTTTAAAGTTCAAGAAAGGCAATGATGACACAATATTTGGCAAAATTGTGTAAATCTCATATAGAAAAAATCAAACCTTCACTTGTTAATGTTAGTGCACTTTCAGCCATCCAGGAGTGGCGCAGTGGTCACGTGACCCCTGGTTGCCCCGGACGACTTATGCAGGTCATCGCCGCTCTGCTCCAAGAGAAAATGGGCGGGTCATCAGGAGCGGTGTGTCACATGACTTTTATTTTACTCTATGTTATTATGTCTCCCTACAGTCCATTACAGTCCATAAAATTACACAAAATTTGTGTAATTTTCTGGTTAAAGAAATTACACATTTTTTTTTGTAAAAATTGATATTGTAATTTCTTCGAATTCAATTATATTATCATATCAGATGGGGGGTAGGTGCCTTAATAACTCAAAGGGAAATTCACTGTTTTTTAAATAAATATCCAAACTTATGATCCACAAATGCTGAATTTCATCATTATTTGTTTGGGATTGACTCCACAAATTTGTCCTCTTAATGTTTTAAAGTTCTTTCAACTGACAACGATCACGTCTGTGGGGTTGAATAATGGGACTTTCTAAAAAATAAAAACAAAATGTCTGACAGTTAAACAGCAAATGCACCACATAGTTCTGACCTGTTCTCCAGTTCAGTTTTTAACCAGAGGAATAATTCATCAATGTTGTGATGTGGGCTCATTTACCATAAGTTTGTTTTTGATTTATTCGTCTCCATTTTATGTAAAAGTAAAAATGTGTGTAACTGCAGATGTACAGCCTGTTCCTGACGGCGGCAGCAGGTCATGTGACTCAGGAGAAGAGCCAATCAGGTGACTGGGCCAGAGCAGTGCATGCTGGGACACAGGCCATGAGAAGGTCCGAACAGTATAAAGGAAAAGCAGGGAAACTTTACTTGGCGGCATCTCTTGCTTGTCTCCATGGAGATAGATATGTTTAATGTCATACTGTGGAACTTTCCAGGCAAAGTAGTATCGTCTCCATGGAAACAAGCATGTGGCAGACACAGAAAGGTTACATGGTGCGCCTTTAAGTCCACCTTGTACTGTGTTTTTCAGATATGGTGGTGCAGACCCTGGAGATAGAACAATGGTGAGCTCAAAATGAAGATGTATGAGTCACTTCATTTCATACTTTATTTATCCAACCACAAAACACGTATTCACCTTTTTCAGTTGGACGCTCTGTGCCCTGCAGCAGATGAATTGATGAGGCTTACCACAGCACCCCCTGCTGAACACATGGGAATACTACGAGTGGCGGTGGAGGTAGGCTTATTCATCTCATTGCAGAAGTTGCCACGGAAGCTAGCATTGTCACTTGTATTATTTTGCATAGGACTGCTGATCTCTGAGCAAATAAATTCTATAAGAATAAGGTGTTTTAAAGGTTCTTTATTACACAAAATTGACTCTTGTGAGTTTTGAGCCATTTTATAATGCTTTTACCTCATCAAAAACATACCTGGAGTTGCGTTTTGTTTCATTCACACATGTTTGAGGAATGTGTTATTATCAATCTGTCAATGGCTCCAAACCTTCAGTAGAGATGGTCAGTTCCAGGGGTGAAATTATCCAAATGATTCTATTGCAGGTGTGTGTGTTTTTTAAAAACAGATTGGAGCACTTCCCGTTTTACCACATGACAATACGGGGTGGAACAGAGTGTTTTCCATTTGAGAGAAGAACTCACCTTAAATATGCAGGATTTGTGTGTTAAACGTGTGTGAACTAATCAAACGATTATTTCTCTTGTCAACCTATACATCTATTATCATCCAAATAAAAGATGAAAAATGGTGACTGAAGGCTTCTAATTAGAAAATATTTCTAAATAAGTCATAGATATAAATCTGAAATGGTTTATTCTGTTTTACATTTTGATTTAATTGTGCCACTGTTTTTGTCATAAAAAGGTCTGTGTGTGTTTTAGAGTCTGTATAGTCCAGATTAGGATAATGAGCATTTTTTATTCAGTTACATCGCCATTTCTGGCTATGGTCTGGCTATGCTATTTTAAGGACTTTTAACATTCAGAAGATTTATAATATAAAACTTAAGCTTTAGTTTCCATCCTGTCTTTTGTCAGAAAGCATCGCTGGGTGCAAAATCGACCTCTGACCTCACGGCCAAAGCTGGGAGAGCGAGCTACATCAGCAGTGAGAGAGTGAACGAGCCGGACCCTGGCGCTGTCGCGGTGGCGGCCATCTTGAAGGCCATTCTCCAAGCATTAGAGCAGTGAACCAGAAAATCGACGTGAAACAAAACAATACACTACAACTTCACAAACCTGATGCGATGCACACTGATTGTGTTGTGATAGCGCTCTGAAGGGGGGGTGACTAAGCATGAGGAACAAGGGGAGGAGTGGGTGGTAGCAGTTAATACCACAGTAGAAGTGTAATACCCCGTTTATTTCACTTTCATTCACATTGTCTAATAAATCGGCATTCCTCTTGTATGTGAGCAGCTTTCTCAAATCCAAGTTTATGAATGAGAAAGTTCATGTGATATAAGCACATGGATTAAAAAAAAAAAAAACACTTTACATTTTGACTTATTTTTCTGATTTATAGATTGAAATTTGCTACCAATTACCAGTTATTATTTTGTGATTATACTGTGATATATAATTGTAAGTATTGTTTGATTCATTTGATTCATTGTTTTTTCTATGTGGACACAATTCTTCACTGAAAGAGCTGTTAAAGATCAGCTCCACAACGAATGACTCCATCCATCCCTCCATCCATTTTCTTCCGCTTATCCGGGGCCGGGTCGCGGGGGCAACAGTCTAAGCAGGGACTCCCAGACTTCCTTCACCCGTCAACGAATGACTCATATTTTCAAATCAGTTCCAAATTATCATTCAGATTTATTTATCCAAAATGTGTCATGAATATTAATGTGCAACAATGCATTAAAATATGACTTGCATAAAATATTAATATTAAAACAAGATGTTAAATTCATAGTGTAATATATTATTGTCTAATCTGAAGTGATCAAAACATTCTTTATTGAACGTTTGACTTTTTCCTCATTCTCAGTAGATAGATCAATATATACTGCAGCTGCAGAGTCTGCACTAGCTTTGATTCATGATTAGCTGCAGGCGCTGGGGTTTAGGCGGTAAGGACTGAGATCAGAGGCTTTTTAAGTTTAAACTTGCAAACCAAATGAGGTAACATCTTCATGGAGGCAAGAAAAATTTTGTTCTTTTCCTCACAATGTTCCACAATATGGCATTAAACTTTTCAATTTCCATGGAGACATAACCAGGCCAAGTTACAGGTCAGATCTGCGGAGAGGCAAACCCACATATTTCCATATTTACGAATCCATATTTGTAGGCATTTTTTGAGCAGGATTTTTTTTAAATTCCAGTGTGCACAATCAATACTGGATACAATCACTTCCATGTTTTGAGTAATTTGGCATATTTATTTAATTTAGTTGGCACTCAAGATAAAAAAAAAAAACACACACAAACATGAGTACTATTAAAATGTATTTATTCAGTTTACCAGTAGTTTATGTACAAAATCATTTCATGAAATCAAAATGTACAATTAACTATTTGGACCCTTTCCAATACACATCTTTTATCTACAAAAATCTCTGTCTCTGCATTTAAACAGTGGACCGTATGTGCCAGAGCCAACATAAAAATGGGACTAAAAAAGAATGATACATTTTGAATTGCACTTACAGCTTTCAACCTTTTTACATTTTGAAATAAACTAAATATTTGACCAGCCAACGTTGATAACAAAATACTCGAAAGGAAGGCTAAATATTGTAAGTGTACTCAATAAAAAAAAAGATAATGCCTACAACAGTCTTTTTAGACCTGGCTTTAATCTTGCTTCAAACCAGATTTTTGTCTAGACCCTCTATGGGACACACCTTCAGAGTGTTTAGTCCTAGTTTAGACCTGGGTTCAGTTCAGAGAAATTTAAGACCACTTCAAATTCTTTTTCAGTCCTGGTTTAGTTGTAATTTAATTCTAGATACATCTGATTTGATCTTCCACATTTCCACATAGAACTGTAGATCTGGCTTAGTCCTGTTTTAGTCATGATCTGAATCCAATTTTCCAGCTATAGGTTGCCAACTCTGACAATTCATGAATAAATATCTTATTATTATTTTGGGATTCACTCGATAATAATCAGATCCTATACATTTTGCGGTTCATCAGAAATGTGCTAAAATGTCATGGTTGAGGCATAGACTATAAAACTAAACAACACTCAGGAAATATGATCCTGTTATGGATGATTTTCGGGGGTTTTTTAAGCAGCTTTTTCTGCAGCCAGTTTTTCTGCCAATATATAGTTGATATTTGTATTTTATAACATCCTGAAAACTATAAAATACTCACCTCTTGCTGGTTGTATACCGTTAAGTAGAAATCCTGTAAGAGCTATGCGTGAAGAGGTCCTATTTTGTCCATTTATCATCCAAAAGTTAAAGCTGCACTACGAAACTTTACTGATAAGGAGTCACCTGCTTGTCTCCGTGGAGATGTTAAAGATTGCCTGGAATGTTCCACCGAATGGCATTAAACTTATCTAGCTTGCATGTATTTAATAATTACAGGTGTTTTTTTAACTCAAACTTCAAAAACATGCATTCTTATTTGGAGATTGACAAGTTTAATGCCATACTGTGGAACATTCCAGGCAAAGCAATGACATGTGAATGACCCTGCACCAGAAAGTTACATAGTGCACTTTTAAAAAACAATGACACTGGCAGTACAAATGTGCAGCTCAAATAAGAAATATTTAACATTTAACAGAGGCAAATTGTCCAAAGTAATCTAGAATATCATGATGTGAATATTTGGGATGGTTGGTGTAATAAATCAGTGTGATCCAAGTCTTCAAGACTCACTTGCACCTCGGGATTGTCTCTCCAAATGTTTCTGGGGGGAAAAAAACAATTGTGATGCATTCTTACTGTCCACAAATCTGACCCATAACTTGGCCTGGTGGAGTCACCTGCTTGTCACCATGGAAATAGACTAGATTAAAGCTATACTGTGGGATTTTACATACTCCAGGAAAATCGTCATATTGTGGAATGTTCTAGGCAAAGCAACAATGTCATAGAGACAAGCAGGTGATGGGCCCTACAACACATTTCTACATTTGTATTACTTTGCAGTGCCATTAAGCTGGGGGGACAGCATGCAAGTCTATGGAGAAATATTCTGTAGTTTGTTTAAAAATAGCCCAGATAAAAGTCTAACTTGAGTAACTTAAGACAGAGCAGTGCTTCAGGTTAACTTCACACCTACACTGAAGGTTGATGACATCAGCTGCAAAGTATCAACAGAGTTTCTGATGTATTTGCTGGTACCTTAAGATTGTCATAGTGGCGTCGGCTGCTGCAGTGCTGCTCTCGGGCCGTGGACTCGATCAGATAAAACAGAGAGCACAGCTCACAGAAGTAACCCGACTTTGGCACCACAAAGTCCTGACCTGAAAAACAAAAACAAGAAACTGAAATTTGAACTGACAACCAAGAATCTCATGTATTTCAGAACATGTTTGTAGAGGTCTGAACTACAAGGGTTTGCTGAATCGCAATCGAATCAAAACCGCAATTTCGAATCCTGTAGTTTAGATCTGTACAAACATGTTCTGAAATTTGATTTGTGTATTAGTTATATCTTTTTGTAAATTCTTCTGAATGCATTTAAAATGTGAACTTTGAAAAGAATCGTATAATTAGAACAAAAAAATATTTTTTTCAATCAATTATCCAATCCATTTCACTTTATTTATTTAGAACATTTTAGAAACTTAACAAAAACAGCAACAGCATACCCTAAAATAATAAATAGTAGTTAGAAACAATAAATAAAACTAAAACTGTAAAAATAAGGTAAACATAAAAGAATGAAATACTAACTACATGTTAAATGCCGTAAATTTACCAGGTGTCAGAAAAATATTGTAGATTTGTGAAAAGCATTTATAAACTTGCACTGAATAATTGATGTTCTGAATGCATAAGGTAAAGTGAGGAATAACTTTGGACCACCATTTTTAAATACAGTAAAAATTAGATGCTTTAAAGACATTGAAGTGAATTTAAGTGATAATTAGACAACGCTGTGTGCTTTAAGTGCAAATGTTTTTTTCTTGGATCTTACCGAGTGGGTGGTTGGGTCTGAATGGGGGCAGTTTTGTGCCCGATGGAACAGAAGGTGACTGGGATCGAGAGCGCTTTGAGTACGGGTCCATGACGAAACTCTTCCTTTTACTGCCAACTGGAAACACAAGACAGTTTAAAGGAGACAGTCTGCAAGAAAGAATTTTAAGAGAACATTAACCATCTTTATTTTGCTGCATTCAAGACGAGATTGTTCCCCTACCCTCCCATACACACCCACTGCTCTGTACTTCTTTGTATCTAAGCAACAAATTAAAATTAAGTTTTTGGAGGTGGCATGTCACCAGTGCATTAAACCTCTTCATGGAAACAAGTAGGTGTTGCACTCCCGACTAAAAAATTTACATAGCACCCCTTCATTAACAAAAAGAGCAATACAAAAGTGTCCCATGTTGTTAGGCCTGTAACGATAGCAAACTTTATAAATGTACAATATTGTTAAAACCTTGACTGTAATAAATAAATAACATATTGCAAAAAATAACCAAAAATATCCCAATAATGCAAAGAAAAAGTATTTGCAATAAATACTGGCCCCATAATGATTAATCTGTCAATTTATTTACTGTATAAGTTAATATAAAACAACGTATAGACCTGTCACGATAAGTACCTCTGACATCTGTTTCCAGGCCCATTTCCAGAGACTGGCCCTGGGTTGCCTCTGCCTCGCGCTCAGGCTCTGGTTGGTGCTCCAGAGAGGGGGCAGTATCCTCCTCCTTCTCCCCAGATTCAGCACTTGAACTGGGCAGGACCTCGCTCCCCACTGGCTCTGTCTGACCCTCCTCCAGCTCATTGTCTCTTTGGGCCACTTTTCTGCCATGAGTGGATTTTCTCACTGAAAAAATATTTTAAAAATATATTTTTAGTAATCCAATTCACTTTATTTATGTAGAGCATTTCTGAAATGCAACAAAAACAGAGATAAGATAAGATAATAAATTGTAGTTACAAAAAACAAAAATAAAACTGTAAAAATAAGGTAAACCCATGAATGAAGCATAAAAGAATGAATAATGAAATATCTGTTATATTTGACCTGATGTAAACTTACCAGGTGTTTTTCTGCCCCTCTTCCGACCCCGGCCTCTGCCTTTTGGAGTCTGCTCCTCCATCTCTTCTTCTCCCACTTCATCCACTGTCACAAAGGTTAGAACTTCTGAAATGAAAATCCACCATCACAAAGGCATATTCATCAAGCCACAAAACCACAGCTCCCATACAGTTTCAGTTTCAGCTGGAACCACTGAACCAACTTTTTTGCTAATTAGTTCAATTAGTTCCTTAAATTTAGCTTCTAGAACAGTTGTAAACCACAAGATCATACCGGTGTCTTCTTCATATTTGCGTTTGACTGATTTGTTCAGGTCTGTTTCTCGAATCTCTCCTGCAGTTACAGCCTCCTCCTCTGCAGCTTCAGGTGGAGTTTCCTGTGTCTAAAAAGAAAACTGATTTAGCTACTTTGGGCGTAAGGCGGGACAAATATTCAGCCTCACAATTTCAGTTGGAATTAGTCACAATAACAATTTTTCAAGTACGACATATTTTCCCCCAAAAAGAATTCAGTCTACAATATTGTCAAAAACATAACCTGCAATAAATAAGAAATAAAGGAACGCAACACCTAAGTAATTAGTTTGTAACTGTAATGAGTCATAGAAGTTCATAATTTAACCTTCTACAACTCAAATCTTATATTGCAGAATAGATAACAGTAAAAAAAAAAAAAAAAAAAAGTGCCCGTTATAAATATTATCCTTATAGCCGTCATGCATTGAACGATTAGTCAATTATTATGACAGGCCTTGTTACAATATGGTAGGATATTTGTATAGAAACTGAAGATCTCGTTTTCTTTCCATTGCAAGTACAACTAGAGCTGTGTGATTATGAAAAACTACCATTCTACTATTTGACTCAAAATTAGAGTCATTAATATTATTTGAAAAACTTATGAACTGTTAAAAATTAATCTTAGGCTAGAAAGAGATCTAATGAGTTATGTTTTATTCACATTCACTTCAGATGGGTAATTTCTTGTGGGTAAACTTGGCTTGCTATGTATATTATACAAACTAAAAGCCAAAACCATTAGCTTAAATAGTTTTCTTTCCCACATACTGAATTTTAGTAAACTTTTGTAGCCATGTCAACACATCAACATGAAAACTAATAATTAGCTAAACTAAATACTCCCATGTTGCTATAAATGTAATAAAAGTTACCAGGGTGATGAAAATACTCACTTCTGGCTTGGCTGGCTCTGATTGGCCCTCCTGAGTGAGTAGGCAAGGCTCTTGGACACCTTCCTCCTTTAGTTCCTTCCCCTGTTTCACAGGCTCCTCCTCCTTTTTCTTTAGCCCCTCCTTTTTTTGCTCCAGCTCCACCCCCTCTAACTTTTGCTTCTCGTCTTTTTGCTCCAGTCCTGCCTCCTCTGTCTTTAGCTCCTCCCTATCCACCCCAGGTTCTACCCTTTCCATGTTTTGTCCCTCCTTCTCAATTCTTAGCACTGTCTTTTCATCTTCTTCTTCAATGATTTCATCTACAACGACTAACCCATCTTCCTCTTCTGTATTATATTCTGGAAAATCCTCTTCATCACTAACTGCATCTAAATTCATATCAACCTTTTGACGCTCTGCACTAATCAAATTGGCCAGTTCTTGAGCCATTTTATTCTCTAAAGCTGCATTACATGTTTGATCTGTTTCAAATTCAAGTATTTTGATAGTTTTATCATGAACAGATGGTTTTCCAACTCTAGTCTTTTCTCTTCTTGAAAATTCTGATTTAGATTTGGTCTCAATAGTTGTAGCATGACCATCTTTTTCTACAAATTGTACATCTTCCACAATTTCTGTTGAACTTGTCTGGACAAAAAATGCTTCCAGTGTTTCCAAATTTTGTTTTTGCAATTCCACATTTTCAACTTCAGCCTCAGCTTTTTCAACGTCTTGGTTAATTCCACAAGCCAATTTGTCCTGTTCATTAGACAGACTATCTTTTTGGACCAAATCTTCCTCTTTCTCAACTGCTGCATCGATCATTTCAGAAGATACGGTGTCGTCTTCTTGGTCTTCCTCTACAGCATCTAGTACTTCATATATTGGTTCCTCATCTTCTTCATTTTTGTCAATTTCTTCCAAAGTGGTTTCAGATTTTTCCAGTTTCTGCTTTTCTGAGACATCCTCCATTTTGTCTTCCTTGATGCATGACTCCTTCAATTCTTCAGCACCTACACATTGTGGTTCTGTATCACCAGATTTCAAAACACTTTTCCTGGGTTGTTTGCGTGGCCTGCCCCTTCTCTTAGCTACAGCTTGTGGAGTTGGTTCTCCATCTTCTTTCTCATCTTCGACAGAGTCTATAACACAATATTTCTCAACAACGTCATCTAATGTTACAGATTCAGCATTTTCTGATTTTGCTTCCACAATTCCTGCCTTTTTCTTTACATTTTTCTGAAATGACTCTTGTTTGGCATCACTTTTTCTGCTTGTTCGCTGTTTTGGAGATATTTCTTCTCTGGGACATGCTCTCCCACTTCTTGTTGATCTTGTTATTCTAGTAGATTGTCTTTCCATCTTTTCAGTTTCCAAAATGGCAGCATCATTAATCAGTTTATTCTCCAATTCTTGAGATGCACGGTCACTCAAATTTTCAGACTGATCTTGCCCTTTTTCAGAAGTTACTTGGACAACACTTCGACTTGGTGATTCCTCTACAGACTTTTCAGGGCTGTCCAATGATACTAAACCAATTTCCTTTTGCAGTTTCACATCTTTTTCTTCAATATCCCCATCTTTATCTGCCAAATCATCTGCATTATTTGAATCATGTTGGCTAGCTTCTTCCATGTGTTTTTCCATTGCATTTGGAACATTTTCAGATACGTTTTTACCAATTTCCACCATTAGAGTTTCCATGTTATTTTCGGTACATGCAGTCTGTTCTTCTGCAATTTGATCTTCCTCTAATGAATCAATGATTTCGTACACTGGCTCTTCCTCGTCTTCCTCAACCCCCTTTTTTAAAATTTCCACTGCAACTTCTGATTCGTCTTGGTTTTCGATATGTTCCGCTACCATACTTTCCTCCATCAGGGGCGATTTGAATTTTTTGTCTGATTTCAGAGCACTCTTTGGGGGTTGCTTTCTTGGCCTACCCCTCTTTCCTTTTGGAGATGCTTCTTCTTCCACGGCATCAAGTATCTTAAACTCCTCTTCGACTGCTTCTTGAACCTCAACTTTAGGCAAATCTTTAATGTCAGATTTTTTTGTTTCTCTGGCAGGAGTTCTTCCGCGTTTGGTTGGTGTACTGCGTTTCAACAACAAATCTGAGGACGGATCTCTTTGGGATGACCTAGTTTGCCTTGTAGACCTAGCTGAAACTTCAACTGAATCCAAAATTCTATAAGTCTCTCTACCTCCATCCTTTTTGGTTTCTTGGGACTCTTTTGCTGGAGTTTGCCAACTTTGCAATGGTGTATCTTCTTCACTTTTGGATGATTTTCCTCTGGTGGACTTTTCAGAAATTGTGGCAGATTCTGTTGTGTCTTCCCCAACAGAATCCAAAATCTCAAATGCATCCTGCTCCAAATCAGCAGAACTTTCTTTACAGTCTTTAACAGCTTTTGTTGCCTTTTTGTGTTTCCCTCTCTCTTGCGAGTCTCTTGATTTGCGTTTTGAATCATCTTTGTGCAATTTTTCATCTGTAGAGGAATCTGTTTTGACCAATCTGGACCTTCTCTCTCTTATAGACACATCTTGTTTTTCAGAATTGTCTTCAGCTGAATCCAAAACTTTCTCTGCCTTCTCCTCTCTCCTCCCCCGGGTGCTACGTCTTACAGTCACCTTTTCCTCATCTTGTGTTGGTTCTTCTTCCAGCACATCTACAACTTTAAATTCTTCAATAATTTCTTCATCGATTTTTGAAGAACTTGACTCTCGTTTACTCTTTGTTTCCAATTTTCTGGCACTGTGTTCATAGCGTTTTGGTGATTTTTCCTTCTCCTCACTTCTTGTCTGTCTTTCACTTCTTGCTGATCTGCTGCTAGTAGTCTCACTCGTCTTGGATTCAGAATTGGACTTGGGTCGATCCTCCACCTCATCAATTACTTGAAATTCTGCATTTTCAACTAATTTCTCATCATTCTCATTGTGTTGTGGATCTTCTATAGTAGTTTGGTCTTCAATAGAATCTAGGATCTCAAAAGTTTCTTGTTCAGTACCTCCTTGGTCATCTGTTTTGGTAGCTTTTGAGCAAACATCGCCATCATTGTCATTGTCATCTCTTTTTCTTTTGCTTCTCATTTCTGGTTTTGAATCCATACATTGGGGTGCGTCTAATTCCTGGTTTGTAGTTTCCCTAGAAAGTTGTTCACTGTCTGGTTCTTCCTTGGCTTGTTCCTCAGTGACACTGTCTAGCACTTGGAAAGACTCTTCAAACCGCACTCCATCTTCTTGCGTTTTAACTTCATCGACTGAATCCACAACTTCAAAACCTTCTGAAATTTGCTTTGCATCTTCAGTCATTTCGTTCGCACAATTTTGATCGTCCACAGCGTCAATGATTTCATAGCCCTCATCGCTAACCTCTCTTAACTCTTGAATAGTTTCCTTGTTTAATTCCACAACAGCTGAGGTATGTTGCAATTTCTCCTCATGCAATTTTGAGCTCTTTTCTGACCCCTTGTGGCCAGGCTTTGACGCGTCACTGTCTTTCTTATATTTGTCCAATCTTTCTAAATGCTTTTCATGAGAAGTGGAAGATCTGCTGCTAGATTGAGATTTTGAGGATTCACTGGCTTTTCTTGGAGAGGAAGAATTGGAGCTGCAAGTAGATGGACTTTTGAAACCATCTTTGTTGTATCTTGAGCTAGAAGATGTCGAGGAAGAATATTTTGTTGATTCTCTGGAAGGCCGTGAAGATGTGTGGTACCTATTAGAGGAGGAGCTAGATTTTTCTCCGTCTCTACGCGAATCTGAGGACCTGCAAGTGGAGGAAGAGGAGGAGTGATGGTGGCGGCTGGAACTGTGGTGTACGTCCTCTTCTGAAATTTCGTCAACCATCACAAAGTCGGACAAGTCTTCAAACGGGAAGTCCCTGGAGGAGCCACAATGGGTGGTGGAGTCTTCCGAAGTTTGACTCTGCAGTGAGAAAGAAAAAAAACATTTAACTGACTGCGCTCACATGCTAGAATTTGATGTCATAATTTCAGATGGAAGCCCGGGGTCTGTATAACATTATGGGAGATATAACATTTTTAAAAGAAATGGCCAAACATATGATCCACAAATGTTAAAAGTGCATTGTGTAACTTTTATGTCAAATGTTTGCCTTCATGGAGATGTTATTGCTTTGTCTTGAATGTTTCAGAGTATGGTATTAAACCTTTCTATTTTCATTGAGACCAACCCAGACCAAGTTGTAGGTCTGTGAGGCAACCCGCTCACTGTGGAACATTCCAGGCAGAGCAAAGACATAGCCATAGAAACAAGCAGGTGACAGACTCCCAACCAAAAAGTTAAACAGACTTAGACTTAAAGGTGCACAAAGTCTGAGTCTAAGTCTATTATCTGACCTTCCTATCCTCCTGCTCGCTGTCTGAGGATTGCTGTTTGTGGCGTCTGTGCTCTTGAACTGCTGCTGTCAGGAGTCTGAACATGTCTTCATTGAGATGAGGAAGATCTGGGCCCTGCTCTTTGGGAGGAGCTGAGGACGACGAGGCAACCGAGCTCTGAAAAACAACAAAAGTGGTTAACTCCTACATACAGACCATCTCAAAAAATTAGTTAAATATTTTTGTCACAATTTCAGAAAGTCAAACCCATATATTATATAGACTCAGTTAACATCATTATATTTAGAATTTAAAAACCTTGTGTATTTTAAATTAAATATACACACACACACACACACACACACTTTGGATCGAATGATAGTTTTGGTAATTCTAAGAAGAAATTGGTATAGACTGAGTTATATTATTGGTTTTCAGATTTGGGAATGTGATGACGCCATAAGCCCAGAGGGGGGCAAGAGCCAGATTTCCCTATTGATTACATTGTTTACCTCTTTTTGGTCAGTTTCCATAGTTTTTAGTTTCTCTGGTTCAGTCACCACTGTGGTCTCTTCTGTCTTCTCCTCTCCAGCTCCATTTTGTGGTTTCTCTTCTTTGTCTTTACTCTCTGTGTTCAAATCCTCTATATTTGATTCCTCTTTGGCGGCTTCAGCTTCCATTTGAGCAGGTTTTTCATAAGGTTTTGGACCAGGTGGGTTAATCAGGCTTACAATAGCATTCCCAGAGTTCTTAACGCGCTGTTTCAACTCAATGCAACTACAAAAAATAAATAAAATAAATTACATTTTAAACAATACATAAACAACTAATGGCCGAGATACTTAAAGAGATATAATCATTGATCAAATTTTTATGGAATTAGGGGTGGGAAATATACTATATAGAAAATGTGATATTATTGCAATAGTTGTTCTGCAGATATGCAAAATCAGAACACTGAGTGTAGCCTATAAATGAAACAAACAATTACAGCAAAAAGAGCTGTAATAAAATAAGCAGAAACGTCTAATGTAGAAAGTGATATTTCTGCACTTTTGAGGTTTATTTTATGGTCCATTCTCATTTTGTGCAATATTTGATCCTCAACCAAGATTTATAGGCACATTTGTTTTTAATATGGGGGAAAAAATATACAAATTGTGATTAATGAGAATATATAAGTACGTCTTCTTCCCACTCCTTTTCGAGCTAATGTCTTGTATGTACTGTATTTATTATTTACTGTTTATAGATTTATATATATATATGCATATTTTTATTTTCTTTACCCAATGTGGGTTCAATGTATACAGTATGTATAATATGTTTATTTTTCAATATGGCTCGAAATAAAGTAATCAATCAATCAAAATACCGTACTGTGCAAAAGTTATAGGCAGGTGTAAAAAAAATGCTGTAAACTAGGAATGCCTTCAAAAATGGAAGTGTTAATCATTTATTTTCATCAATCAACAAAATGCAGTGAATGAACCAAAGTGAAATCTAAAATCAATCAATATTTGGTGTGACTACCCTTTGCCTTCAAAAGAGCATCAATTCAACTAGGTATACTTGCATACATATTTGAAGGAACTAGGCTGGTAGGTTGTTCCAAACATCCTGAAGAACAGATCTTCTGTAGATGTAGGCTTCCTCACATCCTTCTGTCTCTTCATGTAATCCCAGACAAACTTGATGATGTTGAGGTCAGGGCTCTGTGGGAGCCATACCATCACTTCCAGAACTTCTTGTTCTTCTTTACGCTGAAGATACTTCTTAATGACTTTGGCTGTATGTTTGGGGTCGTTGTCCTGCTGCAGAATAAATTTGGGGCCAATAATACACCTCCCTCATGGTATTGCATGATGGATAAGTATCTGCCTGTATTTCTCAGCACTGAGAACACCATTAATCCTGACCTAATCTCCAACTCCATTTGCAGAAATGCAGCACCAAACGCTCAAGGAACCTCCACCATGCTTCACTGTTGCCTGCACACACTCATCATTGTACCGCTCTCCAGCCCTTCGATAAACAAACTGCCTTAAGCTACAGCCAAATATTTAAAATTTTGACTCATCAGTCCAGAGCACCTGCTGCCATTTTTCTGCAACCCAGTTCCTATGTTTTTGCATACTTGAGTCGCTTGGCCTTGTTTCCACATCGGAGGTATGGCTTTTTGGCTGCAACTTCCATGAAGACCACTTCTGGCCAGACTTCTCCGGACAGTAGATAGGTGTACCTGGGTCCCACTGGTTTCTGCCAGTTCTGAGCTGATGGCACTGCTGGACAGCTTCCGATTCCGAAGGTTAATAAGCTTGATGTGTCCATCTGCTGCACTAAGGGCCATTCCCATTTCTAATTTCTACCCCTACCCTTTACCCCTTGCCCCTTGCCCCTTGAAACTGAGCAACAAGGGGTAGGGGTTGAAAGTCAGGAGCTAAATTATTCCCTGATTGTGGGAAAGATGGACTGGAGTGGGTAGTGTTGTGTTTTAGTTTTAGTTTTTCATCGAGTGATGCAGAAAAGAGGGAGCCACTGTCTGTGTGAATGTTCATGTATTTTAGTTTGAAAGTCAACCCTTACGAATTGGGCCACCCGTTCAACAATCGCATACGTCATCAGTAGTCTCCGCCAGCTTTTACGTACGCAGACGCGACAAGCTTTTGCCAGAAATCCACCATGCAGTCTACTTCTTTGGTCTCTGTGGTCGTGGTAGCAGCCATCTTGCCGGTGATTCGCAAGGCATTCTGGGAAATTGCTCATACCCCTCTGTTTGGAGTGTGCCTCAGAAAAATCTTCGTTTGGAGGTGAATATAGCCCTACCACTTTCCCCTACCCCTCTGTCATAACGGGAACTGGGACACCCCTACCCCTACACGCGAACGTGCAAAATGAAGGGGTAGGGGAAAGTGGTATGGCCAAGGGATGTAATGGGATTCAGCCTAAGTTTCCTTGGCCGACCACTGCGTCTACGATCCTCAACGTTGCTCGTTTCTTTGTGCTTCTTCAAAAGAGCTTGAACAGCACATCTAGACACCCCAGTCTGCTTTGAAATCTTTGTCTGGGAGAGACTTTGCTGATGTAGTATAACTACATTATGTCTTGTTGCTGTGCTCAGTCTTCCCATGGTGTATGACCTGTGACATGAGACTGTCTGCTACCGAGGTGAGACACCTGTGGCAGTCGTGTGTGGCAGTTCCTCACCCGGCACAGCCAAACAGCTCTTTCTGTTTCAGTTAATGACTGTGTTCCAACCTACATGTTCCAACCTACATGTGACATTGATGATCATTAGCACCTGTTTGGCATAAGTGGTTGATCAGACACCTGACTATAATCCTACAAAATCCCTGACTTTGTGTGTACCCCTTTGTGTGAATTGATGTTAGTTTGATGGCAAAAGGCAGTAACACCAAATATTGATTTGATTTAGATTTTTCTTTTGTTCTCTCACTTTGCATTTTGTAAATTGATAAAAAACAAACAACAATTATTTATATTTTTGAAAGCATTCTTTGTTTAGAGCATTTTTTCACACCTGCCTAAAACTTTTGCGCAGTACTGTATATTTTGCTAAATCACGCAAGCCTAAATAGAGGTGGCAAAAAGGTTATTGTTTGAGAACAAAATTAATAAAATAAAGCTAGTTGACAATTAGTGAAAAGCTACAAGTACAAAAGTGGTAAAAATAATACAAAGATACTTACGTCTCCAAACCCACGATTTTATACCTGAAATTAAAAACAAAACCAGAATCATTTGATTAAATGGAGGTGTGGCAAAAGCAATCAAAACTATTACAATCTGACCCTGTATCTGACCCAAACTACAATCACAAGACTACAACTGCATGGGAATTCCTGCAAAATCAACTTAATTCAATTAAAAACAGAAATGTAGGAGACTGTATTTATATATATATAGATTAACTCTCAAATCTTCAACTAATTCACGCCATGCATTCTCTTATCTGCTGTTGTCCTACAGAAAACATAAAAATGCAGATGACAAGTTAGACTATATTTCATATCATATTTAGGATTTATCAAAAATATTGTCTAGTTTTTTCTTTTTTTTTTTTTTTTTTGTGAAGTTTACATACCAAATCGTTTTTTTCCAAATCTCTGGTGTGTAGGAGGAGAATCTTTCCTTCACTTTGGGGACGTCATTTGAATCAGCCATTTCGATACAAATCTGAAAAAGATAATCAAATAAAAACAGTCTTTATGATGAAACATCCAACACTCAAAAGTACAACAAGGCTATGTCTGTTTTACAAAATGATTACAAATTCTACGATGGAATTTGTGGTCAGATTTGTTGAGCTGGTTTTGGCTAATATTTGTAATTACTGGGCCTACATTAAAACAAAATCTGGCACAAATTTCAATGTCTTTTATGTCAGTATAAACAAGCAGAAGTCATTTTTGTTTTCATAATAGCTTCAAGTTGTTATAGTGACATACAATACTTGATTTAAACTTCTTTTAACCGACAAAAGTCACAGCAATGGAGATGATTAATAGCAACATTTTCTGAAGCTATTGTGAAAAAAAGTATATTGTTTATTTATACTGAGAGAAGATGTGCCAGTTTTTGATTAATGTGGATAGGCCCAGCAATTAGAGATATTAACCATAAACCAGAGGTCAACAAATCTGCAATCTGACAGTTAAACTGCAAATTCAACCACAGAATTCTGACCTGTCCTACAGCTGAGATTTACACTAAAGTGACAAAATTAGGGTTTATTATGTGTTTAAATAATGCAGTCTCTGGTGAGTTTTATCGTACCCTGTTGGCCAGAGGCAGGTATCCGAAGATGGGGGCAACGGAAGTGACGATTTCGATCACGAGTTGGATCACGTCAAAAGAAACTTCGGACACAAAGACACTGAGTAACCTCTGCTCCAACAGGTGTCTGCTTGGCATGCCCTGAAACAATGCCATAAAACAGGGAATAAAAAGAGTTGTAACATAAAGAATGACTATAAAACAATAGAACATTACTTGAATAGGCTGAACTGCATATTTGAATTGGAATTTGTAAAAATTTCAATATACATTTTTTCTCATTTTAAAAATATTTATTTACGGGAAAAATTAGCTTGAAAAATAAAAATATGAGAGGTGCAACCTACAGAGATGGCAAATTGAACACAAGACAGTTTAACATTACAGCTAATCAAAATGTGCTTTTGAATTGTTGAGTTTCATCTCAGAATACAACTTTATTTACTCACAGCATTGCTCAGCTTCATAAATGTACAGTACATCTCGTCCTGTGATACAAAAAGATTAGTTATTGTTAATGGCAAAAAAACAAAAAACAAAAAAAAACTTAGTGGGACAACAGTTTGCCACAACACTCTCTAAGTATCCAAACTAGAGCTGAGCTGTTAATACATTAAAAACCGGGACCCACTCAAATCAATCACTCTAGGGAGCCCCATTGGGAGAGATGAGAGGAAAACTTTTAACTTTTTATGCGATTAGTAGAGTATGTAGCCTGGGCTTTTCTTACAAGTTTTAAAAGCTACTACAATCACAACTGAACTTGCAGACAGAGTTTCTTATTATATGGACAGGCCATATCTCATGTGAAAGCTCAGAACCTCCAGAATTCCCTCACTGAGCTGCAGAGGCTACACTGATGACTGGAGTTTAGGTAGTGAGGAATACTTTTAGGTTTAAACCAACTGGATTTCAGCATTGAAACTGGCAACCCAGACAGGCACATTCTGCTTTCTGATTGGGCAACATTACAATAGATTTTCCCCCCAAAATCAAACAGGTTTAATAGAAAGCTGTTAAATCTGAAAGGGAGGTATAAAATGGGACTCAAATCCAAAACCTGGTAGTGAGAGGGGAAAAACGTACCTCGTTTGACAAAGGGAAGAGTCCATCTCTATCCCTGACATAGTGAGCATGATAACCTTTGAGAGTGATCTTTTTTCTGAAGTAATCCTTGGAGAATTTTGAACATTTCTCAACGCTGCAAAAGTGAATAAATGCCTAAAACAACCACAAAAAACACCAGATTAGTTAGAGAGTAACATTTTAAAAATAAGCTTGAGCTAGGGCTGGACTATATGGAAACAATATCCAATTGAGATTGTGGTTAAATTTAAGATTTATGTTTTAGTAAAAGGATTCTGTTGAAAGATCCCATTTTAAACTCATCCAGGAGAACTAATACAATGATCCCATGCATTTCAGGAGATGTTTAAAAAATATTTTTTTATTATATAGTTGATATTTTGAGTTTGAGAGTTTTGTTTCATTCACACACGAGTAATCCTTTATTATTAGTCTGTCCATTCTAAATGCTCTATTCCACCTTGCAATGGCATGAAGTGGTAGTTTTCAAGTTAACAGCTACATTTTAGCTTTAGTTCAGTAGAGAGAGAGGAAATTCTAGGGTTGAAATCCTCTAAATGATTCTAGTGAAGGTGTATGGAGTACTTCCTGTATTACCACATGACATCACAAGCTGAAACAGACTGTTTTCTGGTTGAGAGAAGAACTGAGCCTAAATATGCACGGTTTTTGTGTTAAATATGTGTGAATGAAGCAAAACACAACTCCAGGTATGTTTATGATGAGGATAAGGATATTTTTTTACTGTCCAATCAGATGTTGTGAGAGAAGTTTTGAGCCTTACCCGTCTCTGCAGAGGTAGCACTATGACACTGTAGTAGAGGCAGTGCAGGTCTTGGCCCTGCAGGTGGCACCAGACCAGAGAAGCTATGTCCTGATGTCTGTACCCACCCACAGGTAAGCCTGTCAGCATCACGGTCCTCTTCTGCCAGTTACCTAAGTGCTGCACAAAACCCACACAAGAAGAGACCCTTTATAGTCCTATGGCATCAGGATGGTCAAAAGTCTGGAAAGAAGGCAAAAGGAGGCATACTAAAACTAATATTGAATCTAGATGCTCATTTGAGCAGGTATCAATAATAAAAAAGTCTCATTCACAGGGCAGAAATGAACCTTTCCTGAATAGCTTTAGAATGGGCTGTATCAGAACAAGTATAAGACCACACAGCTCGCTTACGCCCAGGGACCACTATGGAACCTACCTGGGTGACTGAGGGGTTACACAGATCACGTGGTAATATAAAAGGAAAGTACTATTATATAATGTTAAAAATCACATTCTGTTGTCTATAGAAAGAGTTTATTTTTTGTTTTTTATTACAATCAAGGTATCTTAAATCAGTATTGAGTATCAAGTCTATTTCTCAGTATCAAAATCAAGTTTGAAATTTAAGTACTGTGACGACGCTAAACATAATAGATTTTCAATGAATAACTGATCAACAGATCTAAATGCTAATGGTTTAAAGAGTTTATACCAAAAAATAAAACCACCATTTTGAATTTCTAGGGTACAAATGTAAATTTTTCTAGCCTCAAGGTTGTATTTGAGCTTCACAAAAAGTACAATTTATGGTGAAATGTGTAATATATCTGTACAAACTACCTAAACATCTGGATTTTTTCTTTGTCAAAAATCTGAAGCGTTCTAATCTCACGTTTTTTTAATATTTTGTGATATTTTTGTTATATTTCTCCATTGAAACCACATCATGTTCTATTTCACTTTTGCCTCCAGTTGCCTCCATTCCAGAATCTATAATGTTTTTGTTTATCCAGGATTTCTAAACAGTGTATTCATGAAAGACTAGGTCTGGACAATTTCATCAAACTGGAGTTACTTTTAAACACATCTCTTAAAACTATTTAAACTTGAGTGTATTTTGTAGTGTTTTGTTTAAATTTCATATTTGTTAAAGTAACCTCTATTAAATAAATTTTAACAGATCTTACCTTTGCCTGTTTACATGCTCCAATCTGCAGCGTCTCATATTCTGCAGGACACAAGACACATAAATATGGTGCAAACATACAGGTGTTCTTGCTAACTGACCCATTCTTAAACGCCCTGTACCTAATTTCTCTCCATGTATTTGAACAAAATTTGTCTTACTCCAGTACAAATACTAGTATATTGTATAAGCAGATCTTGAAGTCAAAATAAGTCTGATGTTTAATTATAAAGCGTTATATTGTCCGATAATCAGGAATTGTTAGCTTTACTGTCATGGCAAAATCTCTGCTATGGTCTCTTGAGAGTTGTGAATAGCACTTATAAACTCATCACAGTGACTAATTAGGATGCTCTGAATGCATAAGGTAAGCGAGGAATAACTCTGGACCACTGCAAACAGTTTAAAAATGAACCAGGCCAGTTTTTCACATTTTAAGATAGTAAAAATCTGGTACAGAGCCTTTAAACACAGCCATGGGAGGAATGGGGGTACCTGGGATGAGGAACCATAGCGACTGGGTGGGGTAAAAGTAGGGTGCGGTCGACATGGTGACCCAGAACGGACTGTTGGTTCCAAGAGGAACTCCGAAACTTGCTGCAGGAAGAACTGTTCCAGGGACACACTCTGAAGGGTCCGGCATTGCTTTAGCTGCCACTTGTTTAGCTGTACAAACAAAAAAGACATTATGAGAGAGATACTGTGCAAATTGATTTTACAGAGCTTTTAATCATTAAAGGAGGATTGTGTAACTTTTCTGGTGGAGGGTCCTCCACATGATTTTCTCCATAGAGATGCTATTGCTTTGTTTAAAATGTTTCACATTTTAAACACGCATTAAACTCTTCTATCGTGTAGACCAAACCAGACTAAGTTACAGGTCAGATCTATGAAGAGGTTACCTCGGTCACAGTTAGAATGCCTGTTTTTCTACGTATTTTTGAGTAATAAAACTACCTGCAATTGAATAAATGCAAGGTATATTTATTTAATATTCATATTGTAGAACATGTAACTGAAAAGTTACACAGTGCACCTTTAAAGTTGTTCCCCTTCACTCCAGCGCTCAAAGATGTATTTAGAGATGCATGCATGTTTGAGTAATATTTATTCTCCTTTATGTCATTGCTCTGATTTACCTCTATTTTTACCACCACCAGTACATGCTCACTACTCTGTACTTCTCCGATTTTATTTTCTTAATCGGTACACATAGGATTCTGCAGCGTTGCACAGCCATTTTTGTACAAATGAAAAAAATTTGCTGCTCATTGACGTGATACGCAGCTATCTTTGTAGTGATAGAAACCGATAATGTTGTAAATGCTAATTACTATTACATTATTATACATTATTGGCTCTGCAAGTTTCCAATTTGGAAGTCAGCCAACCTGTTTAAGATCAATATTGCAATATAAAATGTCCAAAATATAATGACTCATTGTCATATATATCCGTTGTCATATAGCAAACAAAAGTACAATGTGTCTTCTTTAACCCCACCCACCTACTCCTTTCTCTCATGCTGACAAAACTACTGACCTTTTTCTTTTTTTTTTTTCAAATAAGTAAATTGTGATATTTTCTTAAAACTTACACAAGAGAACGCCTTTATTATTAGGGGGCTTCATCCTGAACATCTCATATGGAGGAGTTCTCTTTAAAAGGCTGTGGTAGATTCCAAGAACATCAGCCGCCTGGGTCGACTCAAACTCCACAAACACCTGAAAATAATAGTTCAGTTTTTAAAAGTGCATTATGTAACTTTTTGGTTGTGACAAGAACAATACATCATTGCTCTGCCTGTAATGTTCCACAGTATGACATTTAACAGCTCTACTTTACATTTATTCAATTACAGGTGATTTTATAGCTCAAAACTACCTAGAAAATACCTGGCAGAGCAATGACATATCCATAGAAAAAAGGTGACGGACCCCCAACCAAAAAGTTATAGTGCACCTTTAAAATGGACCATTACCTTGTTGAGGAGAGGCAGGTAGTTTTTGATGAACCCGATTTTCTTTATCGTCTTTTGGAGTTCCGCCATGTCACTTTGAGGAACATTTGTGAAGTAAACGGTTTTCTCTCCGTCGTCTTCAGGCAACTGCCAAAGAAATCAAATTAAAATCGCAAGCAATGATGAAGGGCTGTGTCATCAAACTCTGGCGATGAACTATTTCAGCTTATCATGCAGAAATAGTGGTTTCATAAAATGTGAATGAAAACAAACCCTAGACACAACGGATTTTTAAAAGATCTTACTTACATTTTTATCGCATCTTCGCATGAGGGATAAGTAAAAAGGCATCTGAAAGACATGATTAAAAGAAAAACATTCACTTTAAGCAATTAAATATGGTCCCGGTGGTATTTTAAGAACATAATGATTTGTGAAACTGGTCAGCTCAATACAATATATTAATATAATAAATACATTATAATTTTGTTGCATGCTTTTTTCTTTACCGGCATCATTTCGACTCCACGGAGGATGACGTGAGGTTTCAGTTGACAGCCTCTGAACATGGCGTTTTCATAAGGAAATTTGACAAATCTCTTCACCAAATGCTGAATAGAGTTTTTGTTGGGCATCTCAACAATAGCCTAAAAATCAAAACGTCAAAATGAACATCAAACAAAGGAAGAAGAAGGAGCAGAGGAAAGGGTCAGATGGAGCAGAAGAGAGGGTCAGATTGAGCAGAGGATGCAGAGGAGAGGGTCAGAAGGTCAGTTAGTACCATTTTGCACTGAGGGAGGATGTAGATATTGTTTGGTTCATTCTTGAATCCGAATGGTTTGAGTTTTTTCACCAGTTGCTCCTCTGTGTAGGGGTCTTCTGGTTTATATTCCGGCAGGTTAGAGAGAAGAACTACCCTCTTGTAATTCCATTGAAGGAACTGTAAAGGAGAGGACCACATTAGTTTTGGTCTTAGTCCGGGTCTTTGTCCAAACTCAGTAGCAGTTATAGAATACATTTATTAAAGGTAAAATTGGATCTAAAAGACATCTTAGTTAAAAACACATAATAACCATCAGTCAAACTTAGACTTACCTTTGATGAGAGGACTTTATCATTTTTAATAGTACCTGCAGAGAGGAAGAAGGGCATTTAAAAAAAAAAAAAAAAAAAAAGACGAAAAAAGGTTCAATAAAGTTTATCTTACTAAAAGCAGAGACGGTGAGTAGTTTGTCCAGAGTCTCCCCCAACATCAAAGGATCTGATTTTGGACTAGGATCTGGCCTAGGTTTTGGTGGGATTGGGATTGAGACCGGTTTAGGGTCCGGTTTAGGGTCCAGTTTGGCTCCACTGTCCGGCTGTACTTCCACAGGCACAGCGCTAACAGCATCTAAAAAACCCCAAAACGAGATAAAATCCACTTGGCATAATTGCCTAAGTAATTTTTCAAGGTGTTCAAGAAAATAAGTGGATGTAACCAATAATTAGATATTTTAAGTATATCCACAATCTGACACTTAAAGCTTCACTCTGCAACTTTTCTGGTGGAGTCTGCCAGTTGCTTGTCAAGCATGTTTTTAAGCAATAAATATACCAGATTTGAACAAAAATTACAAGCAAAACAATAACTTAGTCCAACTTTAAATCATAGGCTCTGAGGTAGCAATTATTCATATGATATAATGCAATTTTTTAGACGAAACTTCCTCTACAAACATGTTCTGAAATACATGGGCTTCTTGCATTAAGTCAAACATTCCAATTTCAGACTTTTCTCAAATGTTAATGCTACTGGAGTTGTTTACAATATGCACCCTTAACAGGATCCCAATATTAAAAAAATATTGCTAATCGAATCGCAATACTGGACAATCTCACCTTCTTTCTTGGGTGTTTCATCTTGGACTTTTTCAGCATTTGTGGTCAAAACTTCCAACTTCTCTTCTTCTGCTTTAGATGGTTCTTCTGTCAGTTTTTCTATCAATTTCTCTTTGTTTTGCTCAACAGCGCCCTCCTGTGGCTGCACGCTCGTCAGTGCAGCCTCTATAACAGAATTGCTTTCACCAGATGGCTTCTCTTGCGCAGCCTTCTCCTCTTGGATCAAAATAGTTTCATCTTTTTCCATTGCAAAATCCACTACTGTTGAAGGCTCTGAATTTTCATTTTGTTGGGTAGTTATTCCGTTTTTTTGCTGAGAAGTTGGCTCAGCTTGTGAATTTTGATTATCTTTTTGTGTCATACCTGCATCTTTTTCCATTAACTCCTGATCTTGTTGTGTTGTCTCTTCTAAAATTTTCTGATCAACTTTTTCCAAATTCTCTTCCAATTTCTTTCCATCAATTTCTTCGCTTCGAATAATTTTTTCAGTGACTTGTTTTGCTTCATCTTTTCCCAAATCCTTCTCATCTGTGCAAACACTTGGTTCTGATATTTTCAAATCATCATTTTCCAAATTTTGCTCAACATTTTTGGCACTTTCCACAATTTCTTCATTTGGAGTTTTTTCTTCAGCAGCTGCTTCTGCCTCCATTTGTTCAGCATCTGTCTTGTCAGTTAAAATGCCAGTTGTTGTGATCACCATTTTGTTTATTTTTGGTCTTTCCTCGTCTTCACAATCAGTCCCATTGCTAATTTCAATCACTTCCATACAAATATTTTTGATTGCAGCCACTTCCGAATAGTCTTTTTCTTGTTTTGTGTCAGTATTTTTTGCTTCATCTTGGATCGGAACTTCTTTAAGACTTGCGCGTTGAATTGTTCTCATATTCTGGACAGAGGTGACTTTTCTATCCCTTGTCACAACCACTTCAGCAGTAGCACTAGCTGTATTAGCAGCAACAGTAGTAGTACTACTAGTAGTAGCAGAGTCAATTTCTGATTCCTGTGCTTTTTTGTCCACTTTTGGTACTAGTTTTGTTGTAGCAAAGGCTTTCTTTGTTGTAGATTTCACTGCCAGAATAGAATCTGATGGAGTTGATTTAGTGCTCTGTGCTAGTGCTCTGGAAGCTGTTGGCTTAGCTCCAGCTGATTTGGGCACAGTTTTTCCTGCAGTTGTGGTTCTGTAATGGAAATGTTAATACATAATCGTTACACATGCAAAAATAAAATGTTGTCAAATGAAAAATAAGCTTTAAAAAGGTGTATTGGTTGAATTTAAAGGTGCACTATGTCACTTTTCTGGAGAAGGTACGTCACCTGCTTGCCTCCATGGAGATGATGCTTTGTCTGGAATATACCGCAGTGACATTATATGCATCTTGCATCTATTCAATTACAGAGGTTTATATTGCCAATAAAATACCAGACATACATTCTTATGGATGGCGGGATCACCTCTCCGCAGATCTGACCAGCATGTTGGCCTGGTAGTGTCACCTTTCTGTCTCCATCAAGTTTAATGCCATATTGTTGCATTCTTGGCATAGCAATAACTACCGTCCATCAGAAAAGTTACATATTGCACCTTTAAACATAAAAAAATAACAGTAATGATCTCACTTTACTACAGACTTCATAGGTTTTTTGAGGGCAGACACTGGAGATTTCCTTTGAGTCGTGGAAACTGCCTCCTGAAAGCATGGAGATAAAAAGGTTATAGGAAAAGAGATTTGGACCTGGGTCATTGTTAATATTTGCCACATTAATCTTAATGACACGACACTGAGTAAAAAATGTATTTTCCTTTTGTTTGTTTAAACTGACAGAAATTACAGATATTAGCTAGAGATGCAACTAACAATTATTTTTCTAATTGATTAATCTAGCAATTATTCTTTCTACTCAATTCTACTTAACTTTTCTTCATATAACGATTATTCAGTTAATGAAATAGTTAACAGCAATTTCAATAATCGATTTGTTGCTATAATAATAAATAATAGATCATATATAAAAATAATACATCATAAATATATAAATAATAAATAATTATATTTACTTGTTGCAATTCTGCAATCGGACAGTTAAATGGCAAATTTCACCACAGAATTCTGACCTGTCCTCCTGCTCAGTTTTAAACTATAGGGATTCTAGAAGATTTTACATTTATCTGATTCAAATTTTATAATTAACAACAAAAAGTAAATTGTGTGACCATTCAAAAAACATAACACAACACGTTTAATAATTTGAACTCTGAGCTGAACACATTGTACATGGTATTCTGTTGTGTTTACCTTATATCTGACAATGGTGACCGGATGCTCTTTGATTTGAATGTCTTTTGCGTTTCTGAGTTTCTTCGCATCTTCTTCTTTCTCAAAACAAACCACAGCCTACGGGACAAAGGAAAGTAAGTTTAATATATTTTGCAAAGTAAAAATCTTACAGTAAACCAGGACAAAACCAAGTCTAAAGCCGGACTGAAGAGTTGGAATAAACTGAACTAGCACCAGGGACAAATAAGGCAAAACAAGAGCTATAAACCAGGACTGAACCAGGACTGAATAAGGTCTTAACTAGGTACAACAAGGACTATCCATCCATCCATTTTCTCCCGCTTAATCCCATTACTCCTGTGCACCAAACCCAGACCCCTATGAACCCCTCTGCAGGTAGAGAGCCCACAGGAGGGAGGAATTCCTTGACGGTCCTTGATTGAAACATGCAAACTCCACACAGAAACCGTGCTGCCTACAACAACAAGGACTATTTCAGAATTAACATAATACTAAACCAGGTATAGTACACTAAACAATTTGGGGAAAAATATTCAAATGCAATTCCTGCATTTTAACTGTGATATGCTTTAATAATATGATTCTGTTCAAAGTTCACATTTTAAACATGTCCAGGAGAATTGGAAAAAAAGACTGAAATATGAACTGAGAAACTAATACAAGAATGGCATTTCAGAAAATGTTTGTACTAATCTAAACTACACGCTTAGCAGTTTTTAATCTAAATAACAAAGGATATAGTGTTGTTTGTGGAGAAAATTATGGTGCCTCAAAAACTGCTGCCTTTGCAATTGCGTCCAGTCAAACTGTCTTTTCGATTTGATTGTGATTAATATCGCAACAGATATTCAGAACTAATCAGAACTAATCCAAACCAAAACTAGTACTAAATCAGGACTATATACTACCTGTGATCAAAATTAATGCTGATATTTGATGGCATACTATGGAACCCCCCATCAGAACACAGTACAACTTTAATTAAGCACATAATTTTGACATAAATCTTAATACTAAAGCACAAACCTGGTGTTTTTGGCGAAACAGTAAAACCGATTTAGTTTTCCCAAACTGTTCAGCAAATGCCACAACATCGTCATGAGACAGAGGTGGGATGATGGAGCCCAGCCTCACCATTGTAGAGGGTTTCACAGCCTGAAGAAACAAAACAGAAAATAAATCAAACTTTTGAACTGAAAGGATAAACATGAATTTAAGAGTTTGCAGCCACATGGTCAAGATTAAGAATTATGATAATTTTCAAACACAGAAGTGGAAAAAACAAATCTACTTAAAGCTGGATATCTGACTTGTCCTGATTAATTAAATTAGCAAAAAATAACAAGCAGACTTTTGCACTGTATTTGACTCACAGTGGGCTTGGCTGCAGTGGAGATGGTCTTTTTCACTGTAGTTGTGGTGGGTTTCTTCACCACTTTCTTCTTTGTCCCTGTAGAGGGCACTGCAGAGGGGTTCATTTTCTTCATCTGCGACATGATGACGGGCACCAGCATCTCAGCCAGTGCGGGCAGGTCCGTCGTGTTTGCCAGGGACTTCAGAGCTGCAAACAGAATATGGTGGTTATAAAACAGAAATAAAATAATAATCCCTTTAACCTAACTGGTAGGAATCAAGATTTAAATTCAAAGTTTTTTTGATGATGATTGAGATCAGGACTCTGATCTCTCTGATATTTCTAACAAAATAGTGAATCTCTCATTAGGTTTCTGTAGGACCCATCTGAAGTTATGCCATCTGCACTGACCTGAGGAACTCTCCAGCGCGTGCTTGGTCATCTGCTCCAGATGACTCTGCTTCTTCCTCTGCATCGTCGATTCATGGGCAGACCTTTTATCGGACGAGGAGCGCGTTTCTCTGCTGCTCCTGGCCTGCTCTGCCCTCTCTCTCCGTGGCGACAGTGATGTTCTGTCATGGTCTCTAGTTGGCGTGAACCTGTCAAATGCTCTCGGGGGTGTGTACCTGTCAAATCCTCTAGGGGGCGAATATCTTGTTGGAGAATACCTAGACCCTGTGTACCTGGGCGGAGTATAGCGTGAAGGAGAGTATCGCGAACGCCTCTCTCTGCTTCTTCTCGGCGACCTAGTCTGTGGAGATAAGCGCCTGTCCGAGCATTTTGGTGAGGCACGTTTATCGTCTGAGCGCTTCGGGGACTGTCTGCGCCGCCGCTCTTCTGCTCGGCGAGGAGAAGGCTCACGGCGCTCACGACTTCGTGATCGAGTGCGAGGCCGACGTGATGAAGGGGGAGGAGACACAGAACGGGATCTGGAGGCAATACATAGAGATACATAAATGTAATCAATATAACAGCAAAAGCAAAACATTATATACTTGACATGTCTCTTAAAGGGTCCATATTATGTCATTTGCTAATCTATGTTATAATGTTTCCTCATCAAAAACATACCTGGAGTTGTGCTTTGTTTCATTCACACATATTTAACACACAAACCCTGCATATTCAGGCTGAGGCTCTTAAACTGAACACTCTGCTCCACCTTGTGATGTCACGTGGAAATACAATAAGTGCTCCACTGTGTTTTTAAACCCCTTACACCTTCACTAGAATCATTTGGATAATTTCAGCCCTGGAATTGCCAATCTGTAGCGAACTAAAGGTAAAACATAGCAGTTAACTTGAAAACTACCACTACATGACATCACAAGGTGGAACAGAGCATTTTGAGCTTTGGAGACTAATAATGCAGGATCACTCAAACATGTGTGAATGAAACAAAACACATCTCCAGGTATGTTTTTGATGACTTAACAACATTATAACATGGCTTAAAGCTCACAAGAGTCAATTCTGCATAATATCCAAAATAATAAAAGTAAAATATCCACAGTCATGTTAAAGGTAAAGTCAGATTACTGTGTTTTGGGTTTTCTTTGTTTGTTTTTTGTGTATTTTGCCCACCTCCTCCAACCGGAACATTTGCATTCACACTAAACAAACATACCATGCTTTAGGGGCTTTCAATAATCATATAAAGATTAAAGATAGTGTCGAATAATATCCGGCCTCTATAATTTTTGATGGGAGTGATTGACCAATCATGGAAACATGTGGTGCATTCGGATCAAAACAAAGATGTTTTAATGTGTTGTTGAATTGCCTTTTTCCCACTGGGAATTTGAGTTTTTCCTGCAGAAGGAGAGTCTAAGGACAGGGGGCACAGTCTGGCACAGTTGTCCATTTGCTTATTTTCTGTGAATGTTTGTTAATCTGCTTGTCTGTTCATTTTCTAACTTTCTGTTGGTGAAATCAACACTTCTGTGAAGCCCTGTGAGATGGCGATTGTGGGCTACAGAAAACTAAGTTGAATATAGTTAGTCCAGACCTGCGTGTTTGCCTGTGTGCAGAGCGGGACCTGCTGCGGCGCTTGTCTCTCCGTCTGGGGCTGGAGGAACGAGAGCGGCTCCTCCGAGGTTTCAGCGGCTGACTGAGGGGAGTCGTTGGCTGGGCAGAGGCGGCGAGCTTGGGGTCTCTGGAGCGGAAACAGTTAATAGTTTTCTTACAATGTCCTTATCTCTCACGTTCTCAGATACAGAATTATAAATGTAAATCACAGCCATGATTTAGAAATTATGTTATGAACCTGTAGAGCAGTTAAATTGCACATGTCCCTTTAGTACATGAAAATTCTGAGCTTGTATAAGCTATGAATAAGCAATGACCAATGCCACAGTTTTATGCATTCTTCTAGTTAATAACATGCTCTAAATAAAAATCACCCCATTTCTGATAATTTGATTGCTTATTAAGGGGCCAAAAGCCTTTATTTTTTCCTGGACTGTATTGAACTGAAAGTGCAGTATCGTATATATTGGCAACTTCTTACTGATACCCAGTCCTAATTGTGATTATGTTCTGTAAAAAAACAAACTTTCACTGCAGTGAATTATAGTGCCTTCATGTTTACCTGTGTGTTACTTCACCATCCCACTCAGGATAACTGAAAGAAAAAAAACATCAAAAAAGTTAACAGTCATATAGAGATTTAAACAAATACAAATCAAACAGTGCATAACAGAGAGCAAGAAGACTAGGAAAAAAAAACAAATAACATATAAAAATACAAATCTACCCACACTTAGAAAGTCAAAATATTGAACAGTTTCCTAAACTTCTGTCATACAACAAACCTATACATAAAGCTTTAAATGATTTAAAGAAGAAAAATATGATAAAATTACTGACATCTGACGGAGAAACTTGCATTTCTCGATGTGGACGGAGGAGTTCTGGTGTGTAATCCAGTCCTAGTGAAGCAACAAAGAACAGTTAAAAACCAGAATAACATTTAAAAAACCTAACATTATAGAAATCTCCAAAATGAGTATCAATTACATTTAATGGTCAAAAAGTGGGTCAATATTGAAGCATTTCCTGGTTATAAATAAGGTTAAAAGACGACAGCAGTGGATGTCATGTTTTCTTATGGAACATTTGCAGTTTTTGTTGTATTTATGGATAAAAAGCTCAATTTTCTCATTGGTTGGAGTAGGAAGGTCCATTGGGATACAAAATACATAGTGTTTATAAAACAATGTAGGATAAGAAGCTCACTGACAATAAGTATAAATGCTGACAAAGTGTGATGTAACTTAATAAAATGGTTTCACTATATTTTGTAATAACATTCTAATGAAAATATGACATATCAGTTTTAATATCCATAGCAACCAGCGTCATTCATTATATAACATTTTCCCTGTGTATACAATTATATGGACAGACAGTAACAAAGAGCACATGCACACTCCAGAGAGAACAGGAGTCTAACCCACAATCTCCTTACTGAGAGGAGACAGGGTAACCACAGTAACACAGGGAGAACACTTTATATAGGTACAATCCACAAATCCAGGCAGTTTAGCTCACCATAATAGGAAATATTCTGCAAACTAAATATTTACACCAGTGGTTCTCAAACTAGCCTTTGTATAGCTGAATATTTAGGATGGTAACAGGAAAGACATACATTGTTTGATAAGAAGGTAGACACTGCCCGCAAGCAGGCCCTTTGACAGACATTTGGGGGCCTGGGGCAAAAAGCCTCACATGGGTACCCCTCTAATGTAAATAAGTAGGAAGAGGGTCACATTCTGAGCCCCCCATGTCCCACCCTATCTACTGCCTTGCCCACAGGTGATGTCTTTTTTGTTTCCTAGTTCTCAATTCCTCACGGTCTCTGTAAATGGTCAAAAGCTAAAAGATAAAAATGCTGAAGCGAACCAAAACAAACATGGTGGTGCAGATGGACGTAATTTGACCCATTTTTGAAGAAATACAAGTTTTGAAAAATATGTAGATGGATGAGCTTTGTGTATTGGTCAAAGGGAATGATATTCTTGCTCCTCTCTCAACTGGATTTAACCAAAGTTTGAATTTTTGTTCCGCTATTGTGATACTTTGATCAGTCATCTTGAAGTATTAGTAAAGCATCCCAGATTAATAATATGTAAACCTCACTCAATAAAGAGTGCTACACACATAATCTGGTGTTGATTCATTTATTTTTTGCTGCATATAACTCACCCCTAAAAATGAACCTGAACCTGAACTCACCATGCTATGAAACTGAGCATATAGTGAAAACATGAAAAAGGCCATACAAGACAAGCAACATTGAAACTACTACTTGGCAAAGTTTGAGAACCACAAATTTACTATTTCTAATATAATTTAATATTTCTATTTACTCAAAAAAAAAAAAAAAAAAAAAAAAAAAAAAAAATCTTTGTCTTCAGAAGGCGCCCAGATTCTGTAGCTGAGAGGTCTTCTTAGCACTGCTTCAGTCGTCGTCATGTCAGGTGCAGGAACAGGGATGAAAAACAGTGGGTGCCATCTTGGTAAGTAACTCTCTCCAAAATGATTAAGGGAAAAATCGGGGTCCATGTATAAAATGGCTTGTGAGTGTAGGGTAAACATAATGAGTAAAAAGTTCATAAAAAACATTTAAAGATTCACAATTTGGCCAAAATAAAAAACAACACACATGTTCACAAAAATAACCCAAAATGTGAACATTTCCCAAACGTTCCAGATTGTTATAGTCTAAAAATGCATCTTCACCTTTGATCTTGTGAAAGAATGATCCGACTTCTTACACTCCAGATCTTCAGCTTCTCGAGTCTTGGGATTTTTTATATTAATTATAATAATATACTACAATTCACATAATCAGAAGATCCCATTTTACACTTACAAAATGTCTTGTCTGAAATGTATGCTGTTTTGTCTTCACAAACCTTAGGGAAGCTTTCTTCAATTTGGCACACATTTGGTTCCTAACCCTGCACTCTAATACATTTCAAAATACCCCATGCCCTCTCCTGTCAAGATAACCATCATGTCCCTACACAAAAAATGCAGTAAAAATAAGCATAACATGGGATCTTTTACATAAATGTTTATTTTGAAAAACTGATTTACATTCATCTAAACTTAATATAATCAAATGGAAAGGTCCCTCAAAATTAAAAGGGCCTGTACCTGATTTCAAACATGAGACAAGAACATGTATTAGTTTAAACTTTTAGCCCTGTCCACTTTGTAATTTCGGACACTGATATTGCACGGACACGGAAACAACTGTCTGGGATAGTCTCAGGTCGTCATTTCCTTAGTTCTCCAACTCTGCCTACTATTTGCTCTTGAGAATGCATCATGACTGAGAATCAGTTATCTGGGATAGTGTCAGGCAGTTGGTTTCCCATAATTCTTAGGAACAATGTGCCTGATTAGACAAAAAAGGTGACTATCAGGAACTTCAGCATTATATTCTGTATAAGCATGATGTAAAAAGCATTTACCTTGATATGATCAAAAATAACATCAAGTACAAGCCCTTTAAACTGGATTGATTAACTCAACCTCAACATCAGTTTTACATGTATCTCAAAAGTTACAAATGCAAGGGAATGAAATCACATTTGCAATGATTATTTATTTGGTAGTTTTAAATAAAGGAGACAAAAGAGAGCAGTGGTCCACTCACCTTCATATGGCCACATTCTTTGTGACACAGACAACAGGTATGTGGAAAGGACCTCGGTGAAGCAGCTGCGTAGTCCTGCATCATGGCAGAGGTTGGTAAGCCCTTCACTGCAGTAGATGCCTTGGGTTGAGCAGGGGCTGGTTTTGGTTGGAGTTGAGGCTTTGGCTGGGCCTTTGTTTGGGCCTCCGGTTGTGACTTTTGTTGTGTCGTCACTGGCACCAAATTCCCTAGATTTTTGGACGCAACAGTCGGTATTGGTTTTGCCGGTGGGATAATTGTGGGGCGCCCTGTGGCATTGCTGGATAAAGTTGGAATAGGCAATGCTTTTGGAGGAAAAGGCAGGAGAACCTTCGTTGAAACAAATGGTGATGAAATCCCCACATTGGGTGGTTGTCCTGCTTTGCTCTGAAGTCCTGGCAGATCTTGCTTTGTGCCCTCATCTTTTGGTTTCTTGATGCTGTCAACAAGGACAACACCAGTCTTCTTAGTGGTTTTGGGCGGTGACAACTTTGAGAGCGGTTTGACATTTTCCACCTTCTCCGTGAATACTTCCGGCTTCCGTCGTCTGAGATCTGTGTCTTGTTTTGGGATACTGAACAATTTTGACATCGTAGGAGCTTGGGTCCCTGGTGGTTTCTTCATCAGATCTGAACTTGCAGAGGTGAAAGTTGAAGAAAACAATGACGAAAAACTACCAGCGGGGGCAGGATTGTTTTGAGATGGTGACACCAAACTGCTAATTGACTTTGCAGGCATGGACGGAGTTGTCGTAGGTGGTGATTGGAGCGGTTCTCTTATAAATCCTGTATCAATCTTCATAATACCTTGGATAGCTCTTGCAATTGTTCCCATACTATCAGATCCTCCAGTCCCTCCCATGTATTTCCCAGTGTGTCCATAATCAATAACTTTACTAGGCTGCAAAACAGGGGATTCTTCTTTCTCCAGTTGAGATTTAGTTGGAATTGGTGGTATATCTTTAGCATAGTCTCTAGTGTTTTGCAAAGCTCTGTCCCTGTTATACTCCCTTGCACTACTAGACATTGAAACTGGCATGTCTTTCTTTGCATAGTCCATAACTTTACTTTGTTTAGGTTCTTGATGACTATCAACACCTATTCTTGAGTCTTTGTAAGAAGACGTAGCTGCTGACTTCCGGCTCTTCTCAATGCGTATTTGGCGCAGAATTAGTGGTAAACTGTCTGGCGTGATTTCATTTTCTGGGTAAGATATCAACTGTTCCAGATCCTCTTTTTCCAGGTTGAAATGACGGAGGATGGTGGCGGCTGTCTCTGCGCTGTATTTGGCTGGAGCCGAGTCTTTCCTTTGGGGAGGTGGAGGCGTTGTTCTGTCTGGATAATCTCCCAGTCCTGGAATAACAGACTCACTGCGATTTCTTAGAGAGTCTCTGCTACCCTGGAAGCTTGAGCTTGAAGAAGAGGATACAAAGGGCCGTGGTTCTGCTGAGGAGGATCTGCTCAGGTTCAAAAGCCAACTGAGTGACCCATCAACTCCGCTGTCCGTGTCTGAGGCTCTGGAGGGCTGCCGAGAGGCGGAGGATGAGGGAGCAGAGTAGGTGGAAGAGGGCGCAGAGTATGTGGAGGAGGGCGCAGAGTACGGGGCAGAGTAGGTGGAGAAGGGGGAGTAGGTGTCCTCCCTTTGGGGTTTGATCTGTGAGGGCAGCTGGGTGGAAGGTTGGGATGGTGGGGTATTGAGAAGTCGTGCCTCCTCTCTGGCTCTGCTCAGCTGAAAGTCAATGTTCCGGTCCACGTCAGTGTGGCTTGGCTCGGGTCTGTAGGACATGGGCTGTGAAAACACAGGCATGCTACTGGACAGAGGGTTAGCAGATCCAGAGGCTCCAGGAGGGTTGAAAGGAAGCCCCATGTTGGTTGTCTCCATCCGAGGGTCACGGTCTGGGTTGGTGTTTGCTCCATACTGCCCCTGACCCTGCCTCTGGTTCCCATATGGGTTGTACATGGTGTTGGCAATCTTGAGCAGGTTCAGGAGACTGATGGCAGCTGCAGTTGGAGAAGGAGCGGTGGTGCTGGAGTTAGCTCTGCCACTAACAGTCAATGGGCTATTTATCTGTGTCAGCGCAAGCTGCGCCTGGAGCTGAGCTAGCTGCAGAGAAGCAGCCTGTGGGCCAATCAGAAGAGAGCTCCCAGGGAGCCCTCCAATCAGAGGGCTTGTTAATGCAAGGCTGAAAAACAGAACAGGGGTTACTAAACAGTAACTGGGGTGGACATCTTGGAGAGGTCATCTTCTTCAGTTCATCTGGGGTCATCTGGGGAGTCTGTGGGACAAACTTCAGAGTTTGGACAGAACACACAAAAGAGAATTTGAATGTGACACAAACGGACAGAGGTTAGTAACAAAAGGTTGTTTATTCAAGTTTTGATAAAGTAACAATTCTTACAGGACCTATAAATTGGAGAAATTAACTATAAGATGCTGTAATTTTAAAAAATCCCTAGTGTCAATGCCATGAAGATATAGCAAAGCCACTACACTAAATAACAACAAAAATCCTCAAATCTGCAGTGAATTGAGCACCCACATTTCAGTCTTCGTGGAACTGAGCAGGTACAGTTAACTCAACCTTTAATACTCAATATGCAGAGAAAATTAAGATAAAGTAATGTCTTAGAGTCTACAAACATAGTGAAGTCTTGTTCTTGCTGTGTTCTGGAATTAGGGAGTAGGCCCACATATCAGCTAAAAGAATGTCAAGGATGAGAGCAGAGAGCTGCATGGAGTACAGGGTATATGAAGCTTCAACAAACAAGAAAAAATTCTCTCTCCAAACACACTTTGTTTAAACAGTAAGCAGCGGTACCTGAGTCACTTGAAAATAAAGACCTGGAATTGTAAGTTAGGCTGGGAAATAAGGCAAAAATGAGCTTAAATTTCATTTCTATTTGACTTTTTTCCACAGAAGCAAGATAGACCGAGTTAAAATAGTTTTTCTTCCTCTAAAGTCTGAACTCTGCTCCAAACCATATGCTTTTAAAGGATTGGGTGTAGACCTCTCCATTATACAGGCTAAAGCTGATCTTTGACGATTAGAAATGACTTTTGATTAAATGCCAGGTCAACTACATGTTTAGTAGAAAACCTACTGCACCATCTATGTTTTTCTATTCCAGGCAAAGCTATAAAATCTTGGGAGACACGCAGGTGTTTGCCCCACCACCAGAAAAGTTACATAGTGGACCTTTAAACATTAATCTTTAAATCAATTAAGTTATGGTATTATGTTAGAGTTGGAGTGCATTTTCATTTGGAAGGCACATTATATATAAGAAATACACTGGAAATTAATTATATAGGCTATCCTTTTCACTGGGATTCATTGAAAACATTGAGACTGCTACACACGTATACATTTTAAGGGACAAGCCAAGTTATTAACATACTTATATATTTTTATATCCTACTTGGCATTATAAAATATAACTGTCCTTGAATGAGTCTTCCTGTTCCATTTTAGACTTGCAGTCTGTTTCACCACACGAAACCACCAAACCAATAAAGGCGTATACCAAAACGCCCTAAGTTTTTTGGAATAAGCAATACGTTCATTCTATACACGTTTTTCTGACACGAATTCGTATGTAGAGAAATTGTCAAAACTAGAACACTGCTAAAAGAGCTGCAGGAAAAAAGAAAGCAACCGTTTCTCAACAAATATTCTTCACTCTACTGCTGGACATTTAACCCATAGATTAAATGACTAATCCCAATCAAGACTGGCAACGCATTCAATCGTTCACAGCGTTTACAGTGATATTAAATAAGAGTTTGGAGGTAAAAATAACGACGCAACGCCCTCCAGCTAACGTGGCTAACGCTAGCATATGTCCGCGTTGCGCTTGGACCAAATCAAAAACACGAGTCGTGGTTAGGTTTTCTTTTGCACAAATGCGTTTCTGAACTGCATACCTTTGTCTATGTAGATGTTACGGGGGCACGATAGCAGCACGATATTCCGCAGATAGAACGTAAAAGTGGAGAGAAAAGTCTGGAAAAAGACCACGAACATCGCGTCATTTAGATACAAGGAGAGGAGCGAGTGCGCCTCCTTACTATGGGAGGAATGAACTATGTGTTTATAGATAATATACTAGGCTACATCTACTGCTTTCTAATATAAAAAGTACTCTCTGAAATAATTATTCAGGCATGCGCAAAACATGGGTAAGCTTTTTGAGCGTAAGTGATTTTGCAACATAATAATACATTGATTTTTATATTGATATTTTAACCTTGCCTAAACATAGCCATAAGCTTTTGTTCTGTTATTGCAGGTGCTAATCGGTATATAAAGAAACCATAGTGCCAACTGCCAACTACTTAGTCTATTTCTGTAAAAATAAAGAAGTATGCTGTGATATCAGATGACATGACAACATTCCAAGGACAAATATAATTGAATACAAATGAGTGACAGCTAAATTTAATATATTTAAAATATACATTTATATTGTGAGATTTTACTCTTCAGTTAAAACAAAAAAACAAAAAAACAAAAAAAACAAAATCAGGTTCAACATTTGTGAAGTTAACTTTTAGCTAGGCCTATTTCATGGCAAAGTATAATGTAATCAAGAACACTGGCTCTTGCCCTTCATCTGGGGCTATGAAATCATCACATCCAAAATCTGAAAAACACCAATAGGATAACTAATCTAAAAGTAACCTACAATTCCAGCCACTCAATAGAAATCCACCTGTAAATGAATAACATTTGGACTGAGAAATGCTGCCCCCTTCTGTGCGTCTATGTCATTGATCACCAGGGGTCACCACACCACTTTTTAAAATTAAAAAAACAGAAAAGTTCCACTGAACAACAAGAATCTCTTTTCAGGCGAGTCCTCTTGGGGTCTTATCTAGGCTATTTACAACAGTGTTTCTCAAACTATGAGAGGTGTGGTCGTTCGTGTGTAAACAAACAAGGCAGCTTACATGTGAAAAAGAACGAAAAATAAAGCAGAGGACTAAAAAACTGCACACATTTCTGCAGAATTAGCAATGAAGCATCAAACTCTTATTTATCTCAGGTAAAGGAAGTTATATTTTGTTCTGAATGTTTTTTGAGAGGAGATATCTTCCACATTTGAGAGACACGTGTTACAAATTAGCAGCTGTAGCTGGACTGTCCCAAGTTAGGACGGTGGTTTGTCGTGCTCTGTGGTCCAACTCCAGACCCTTCTGCATTTAAACAGAATGTAGGAAGGGGCTGACTGATCAGGCAGATAAAGTCCTGGATTAGATCTGCTGGTACTTGGAAAGTCAAATATTATCTTGCTGGTTGTACTTGGTGAAAAGTTTCAGAACCACGGATCTGCAATCTATTCAATTATAGCCTTTTTATTGCAAATACTTTGAAGAAGCGGGAGCCTCTCCACAGATCTGATCTGTAACTTGGCCTAAAGTGGCATTCCATGGCGATAGACTTCTGGTTCATTACTACCCTGTTCTCTCTCTATCTTTACTTGTATATCTTAAGTGGCATTGGAATGGGCTTACTCGTGCATGCAGCGATGATTGTCCAAAATAAGCCGAGCTCGGGGTGCTGGTCCAGCTGTCGTGGAGCAGAGGGCGCTAAGCGCTGTGAGGGATGAGCAGGATCTAACCCTAATTTAACTGTAATGTGCCACAATGCCCAGGAGAGACAGCACTTTAATCAAAATATTTTTCATCCCTTCGCGGTTAATGAGTTACCACAAAGGGCGTCTGAGCAAGCCCATTACCAAACATTAGACGATAAGGGAGAAGGGTATGTTAAAGCTACATTGACCATTTGTACAATGAAGCACTGATGATTTGATAAGGACTAAACAAGGACTAAACAAAGACTAAACAAGGACTAAACAAGGTCTAAACAATGGTCTAAACCAGGTCTAAATCAGGACTATGGACTAAACCATGACTAAACCAGATGTAATCCGGGTACTCCGGTTTCCCCCATCAACCAAAAACATGCAACACTCCTATGAACAGTATACAATCAAACACCGTCAAGGAATTCCTCTCTCCTGTGAGGGGTTCATAGGGGGTCTGGGTCTGGTGCCCAGAGTAGGACTACAGATGCAAATTAGCTATGAGCTACAATCTGGTACAAACATATCTGCCACTGTGCTTAATGTAATTGTACACTGTCCTAATAAACCAATAAACTTAACTTAATGACTCTAGACCTCCACGACCCCTGCAGAGTATAGACCTAGTACGTCTCACAAGAGCTGCACTGAAAGCAAGTCTAAACCAGGATTAAACAGGACTAAACCAGATCTAAACTAGGACCAAACAGGACTAGACCAGGACTAAACTGGGACTAAACCAGATTTGATGACCCCTACTCTAGACCCCTGCAGAGTGTAGACCGAGTACAACCTCCAGCAGCATTGAAATCTGGTCTAAACCAGAACTAAACCAGGACTAAACCAGGACTCAAGTCTACAGCAACTCTGATAGATAGATACCACTACAGACTGGGAACACCCCGCTGCAGTTTTGTTGCCTGGTAAATCCAATCTAAATCACTTTCCTCTGTGCCTCAGCTGCTGGGGCAGTGTGACAGAGGTGTGGCTGCCATTCTGGAAACACAGTAGAATGTGCTGATGGAGACATGTCAATAATCCTGTATCCAGTAGATAAACTGTATTTGCATTAGAAATAGACAAAAGCAAAAGTCACATATAATCCTGATCTAAATGATCAGAAGAGTCATTAGTTCCCATTGGAAAACACCGAGCCACAAACAAAGCAATGTGGTCTACTCCATTCAGTGTAGTGAAGACTGCAGTGAGCGCTACATTGGAGAAACAAAACAGCCACTTCACAAAAGGATGTATCAACACAGACGGGAAAACCAGGGTGGGCCGCAATCTGCCGTACATCTCCACCTAAAAGCCACAGGCCACTCCTTTGAGGACAGTGAGGTCCAGATCTTGGCCAGAGAAAAGAACTGGTTTGAGAGGGGAGTTAAAGAAGCTATTTTTGTCAAGAAAGAGAATCCTTCCTTGAACAGAAATGGGGGTCTCAGACATCATTTGTCTCCATCTATAACTCTATCCTCAAACCTAAATCAAAACAAACTGGGAAAACAATGGGACTAGCCAGGTCAGGTCCAGAGGTGAGAAAACACCCATCATGGCCCTGAATGGATATGCTAACTACTCCCCCACTCCCACTCCATATTGAATAGACTCACATGACTAACACAAACTGTAAACTGTCTCAGAGTAATTTTCATTGTAATTAAGCTCCTCCCTTCAGGCAGATATAAAGCAGTGTCCGCCAGCATCTGACCAGAACTGAGGAAGCAGCTCGGATGAGCTGCGAAACGTATTCAACCAAATAAACTCTGTCCAGTTGACAAATTAAATTTCTCCTTTTGCTATTTCCCATTGGTTACATCCAAACAATAGACACTCTAAATTCACCATAATATTAACAGTATGCATTTTGCCTGCCCCCATTCCACTGTAGCACCTGATATTTCCAGTGTTCTCCCATATTACGGCCTGAAGTCATCAGCATTGACAGTGTGACCATTTCAATGCTCCTTTGTCATCTGATAAGCATCTGCAGTGGGAGCTGCAGAGCTGTGCAGATGGAGCTGTGCACCGTAACACAAGGTCACATTCCCCTTAATGATATGAGAAAGTAGAGCTGTCCCACCAGGAATGTCCTGTCTGGAATTAGCCCCTGTCTGCCCTGAGCGCAGCCAAACACACTCCGATTTCTCTCACTGCGTCTCAGGACCCAAGAATCTGCTGAGCCAGCATCACGTCACTGTTGTTATGGGGCAGGAGTGGATCACTCTTCAACATGTGGTCACATCATGTGGGATTGTTTATTGTAAATCATAGTCTTACTTTTCCTGTGGGTGGAAAGTGAATGCGTTACAAAGAGGAGAGATTTTGTCTTTAGGAATATTTTTACTACTTTAAACTACATTTTCTTTTAAACTTTTTTAGTGACTGTACTACTATGATGTGGTCATATGTGGTTCTTTTTAAATGTTCTACAGAAATAAACTTTGACTTGACTTAAACCCAACGGTGAGAGCTGTTTCGTAGCAAAATAAATAACTTAAAAATATATATATATTTTTTTCTTTCAATTATGGTACCCGTAGGTTTGCAGGGTTTTGTAGGTTTGCCCACTGACAAAGAAATGAACCATTTTAATGACAGGTTTATTTTAACATTGAGAGATAAAATACCAAAAAGAAAATCCAGAAAATCACATTATAGAAAATATATTAATTGATTTGCATTTCATTGTGTGAAATACGTATTTGATCCCCTACCAACTATTAAGAGTTCTGGCTCCCACAGACTAGTTGGACACTCCGAATCAACTCATCACCTGAATTAGCTGTCAAAGGATGTCAGAGACAAGATTGTAGAACTGCACAAGGTTGGAATGGGCTACAAAACCATGAGCAAGAAGCTGAGTGTTAAGGAGACAACTGTTGGTGCAATTGTTTGAAAATTTAAGAAATACAAAATGACAATCAATCGACCTTGGTCTAGGGCTCCACACAAGATCTCACCTCATGGGGTTTTAATGATCATGAGACCAGTGAGAACAACCTAGAACTACACGGGAGGAGCTAGTCAATAATCTCAAGGCAGCTGGGACCACAGTCACTAAGAAAACAATTGGTAACACTTTACGCCGCAATGGATTAAAATCCTGCAATTGTAAGTTCCCCCTGCTTAAGAAGGCACATGACCCCAAGAACACCATCCCCACTGTCAAGCATGGAGGTGGAAACATTATGCTTTGGTGGTGTTTTTCTGCCAAGGGCACAGGACAACTTCACAGCATCAACAGGAGGATGGACGGAGCCATGTACCATAAAATCCTGAGTGACAACCTCCTTCCCCCTGCCAGGAAACTGAAAATGGGTCGTAGATGGGTCTTCCAACACGACAATGACCCAAAACATACAGCCAAGGCAACGAAGGAGTGGCTCAAGAAGGAGCACATTAAAGTCAGGGAGTGGCCCAGCCAGTCTCCGGACCTTAACCCTATAGAAAACCTATGGAGGGACCTGAAGCTCCGAGTTGCCAAGCGACAGCCACGAAACCTTAATGATTGAGAGATGATCTGCAAAGAAGAGTGGACCAAAATTCCTTCTGATATGTGCGCAGACCTGGTCATCAACTACAAGAAACGTCTAACCTCTGTGCTTGCAAACAAGGGTTTTGCCACCAAGTATCAGTCTTTTTTGGCTAGAGGGATCAAATACTTATTTCACTCAATGAAATGCAAATCAGTTTATATATTTTCTTTAAAGTTATTTTCTGTTTTTTCTTTTTGACTTTCTATCTCTCACTGTTAAAATAAACCTACCATTAAAATGATAGACTGTTAATTTTTTTGTCAGTACACAAACTTAAAAAAATCAGCAAGGGATCAAATACTTATTTCCTCCACTGTACAATTTTGCTGTACCACCTGCTGATGTCATAAGGTGATGCTCGACCTCTAAAGAAAGAGCTTCTCTGTGTTTTTGTCATAAACATTATAAGATAAATCCATATGATGTCTGTTTGTCCTCTGGGTGTTTGGACAATGATCCAAACATGAGCAGTGACACTGTGTGAAACTGGAGCTCCACACAACTCTCAGAGCAGTCCATCTGTCTGTGTCTCCTCACATTAGAGTCCTGACAGCAACGTCCAAACTAAAATTACAGCCGCTGTTCCTCCTGTGTATTTATGAGGCCTACTTTGGTCCTGCTTTCATGTGCACGTCTGAGTCAAACACACAGACATCTCTGACTGAGGCCTTTGTTTTTGATGATCAACAAGAGGATTACTTTAACACTGCGAAGTTTACTCACAATATGGACAATGGAGAATTGCATTAGATGAGCCTAACTTTGCTTTCAAAATACATTCAATAATATTTTAGACTGCTACTAAAACTAAAATCATTTATTCAGTGTTCATATTATTTATTAAATGTATCATACCAAAGGGAGGAAGATGCATGGACATTACATCACTCATAGGAAAATGACATTGAATCAAGTTTCTTGGATAACCATTGTCCAAATTTCTTGCCTTGGACCCCATCCAGAATGGGTGTGATTGACAGGTGGATTAGCCAATCAGGGACATGCATCGTCTGTTCTTATCAAAACAAATATGGCAGTTTATAAGGAAAAAAGAAAAAATATCACAAAAACATTGCGGATTAGTGCAGCATCAATGAGTGAAGCACTAAACTCTGAGGTGAGGGAAATGTTATTATATTCACAATGATGGGTGACCAATGAGCTCCTTCATTTCAAAACAATCTGATTGGATGGCAGCGTTTGGTTTTGGCTTGAGATGCCATGGAATATAACTCTTTTTTCTATATATTTTTTTTTTATTAAAAAAAAAAAAGAGTGAAATCATTATGGATTTACTAAGCAATATAATTTCTGTTCTTAAGGCACAGAAATATGATTCATTTGAAAGTAATAAAAGGCACCTATAGTGCTTACAGCCTCAGAATCCTCAGAGGAGTCTTCAGTTCACAGTCTAATCAGAGCTGGTGAAAAGGCACTTCACACCACTGACTACTGCACCCCACAGGGACCTGTCTGTCTCTCCACTGCTCAATTATTCATTTACTCATGTCATTACTGTTTATTTTATCTATTCTCACATTAATTTGAATCAATACAAAATTAATGCGCTGTTTCCCGTATTTCCCAACTTTTTGTTTTCTATTTTTTTCCACTGCCACTTGACTGATATAAAATTATAATGAGTATTTACTTCAGACACTATCCTTCCAAACCAGGTGAAAAATATATTAATCTGTCAATGCATTTTAAGTTTTTCCAATAGAGACATTTGCTGTACATGACCCATACTCTAATGTCTTTAGGGTCAAACCTGTCAGGAGAGACCACAGTGCACTGGCCAGAGACCTGTATCTCTTTAGTGCTAGTTCTGGATGATTAATCGTCAAACTCTTAATAGATATCACAAACAATCAATGCAATCACGTTACCACAGCAACATAAAAAATGTGCCAATGAAATACTTGGGGTTCAGACAACTGTACATTGTTGCAGACTAAATAGACAATTTAAAATAATCTTAATCTATAGCCTAAAATTCAAGTTCCCCAAAAGAAAAAAAAAAAAAGGTCCATTGTGTAATTTTTCTGGTGGAGGGTCCGTCAGATGCTTATCTTCATGGAGATGTAATTGCTTTGTCTGGAATGTTTCACAGTATAGTATTAAACCTTTCTATGTTTATGGACACTAAACCAAACCAAGTTACAATTCAGATCTGTGGAGAGGCAACCCTGCTCACAGTCAGAATGCCTGTTTTTCTAGGTAATTTTGAGCTAAAAAAACAAAACAAAACAAAACAAAACAAAAAAACACCTGTAATTGAATAAATGTAGTAAAAGTAGTGTTATTTAATGTCATACTGTGGAACATTCCAGGCAGAGCAATGACATATCCATAGAAACAAATGGTGACGGGCTCACAACCAAAAAGTTACACAATGCATCTTCAAAAAATCTAAAACTAATGGAAAAAGAGAAATAACTCTGGGAAAGCCACACAGACAAAGGTAGAACATGCAAACTCTGCACAGAAGGATCCAATAGCTTCACAGTGGTATGTCTCCACAGGGGTCTGTCCTTGGTGCCATTTGGCCAAAGGGTAAAAACATAAATACATCACACGGAAATGAGAGGCCATGAGGCAAGTGCAAAAAAATACCTCCTGCAACTCTGTGTAGCAATCTGTGAAACAATCAACACTTTTTTTTATAACCCCACAACCTTACTGAGAGGGGGAACCACTCTGCCACTGTGACACAGGGAGCAATACACTCGGAGAGATCAGGAGTCTAACCCACAGCCTCCTTACTAAGAGGCAAATAGGCCTGTCACAATAAATTTTGAAGCGTTATATATTGCTGAAGAAAAAGTAGAATTACCCCCCAAAAACTATTCTAAATTAACAATATGGTTAAAAAACACACATGTCAGTAAATACATAGCAGAATGAAACACTTTAGTAGTAGTTTGTACTTGTAACGAGTGATAGAAGTTATTTATTCTACCCTCGACAGCTCAAATCTAATTGTAGAACTGGAAAAATAAAGGGCCCATATTACAATATTTTCTTATTTATGTTATAATGTTGTTCCCTCATCAAAAACCTGGAGCTGTGTTCTTGTTTCATTCACACGTTTGACACACAAACCCTACATATTTAGGCTAAGCTCTTCTCTCAAACCAGAAAACACTCTGCTCCACCTTGTGCTGTCATGTGATAATACAGGAAATGCTCCACTGTGTTTTAAACTTCATACACCTTCACTAGGATCATTTGAATAATTTCAGCCCTGGAATTGTCAGTCTCTACCGAACAAAAGGGGAAAGGTAGCTTTTAAGCTGAAAACTATCGCTTCATGACATCAAAAGGTGGAACAGAGCATTTTGAGCTTTGGAAATGTAGACAGGCTAATAATGCACATTATAACATGGCTTACAACTCACAAGTGTCAATTTTGCGTAATATAGGACCTAAGACAATACAGTAGGAGATGTATTTGCCTGTTGACACGTTTCAGCTGCTAGCTCACATTTTCAGAACGGTCACTGGTGTTGGTGGTGATCAGCTGCACTACTATTGTATTATAAAGAACCCGAGAAGTTAATGTATAAAAGAAAACAAAATGGAACGTTTCTGGATTAGGTCAATACAGTATTTATCGTGAGTGACAGGCCTAAAGGTGAGAAACATTAAAACCACTCTGCCATAGTGACACGGGGAGCACAAGCACACTCCAAAATTCACTTTCAGATGCAATATAAAATGTTGTTTCCAAAAATACATGTTAAAACTGCGAGTGGTGGTCTTGAGTGACAGGGCCCAGCCGGTGATGCAGGTGTTAATGTGAGTGCTGTCAGTGATATGGAGAGTTAGATTTCGTCATGCTCCGATCTCACAGCCAAAGTTTTCATCGTGGTTCAAGTATGTGCCCACAGCTTCTCCTTACACAGAAGAAGACAGCGAGTATTTATTGAGACGAATGGCAATGAGCAAAAATAGTAAATTTGTCATTTTAGTTGGAGAGCTACAGGATTCTGAAGCCTTCCCATCCTCATATAATCCTGTTTGTTTAAGGTTTTAATTAAATGTTTTTAGAGATATTGCTTTATCTGGTCTGGTTTGTATTGCTTTAAACCATGTTGTAATGTTGTTATCACCTCAAAAACATACCTGGGGTTGTGTTTTATTTCATTCACGCATGTTTGAGTAACCTTTTTGCTATTAGCCTGTCTACATCTCCAAAGCTCAAAATGCTCTGTTCCACCTTGTGATGTCATTTAGAGGTAGTTTTTTTTAGTTTAGTTAACAGCAACCTTTTTTCTTTAGTTAAGAAGAGATTAGCAATTCTGTGTCTGAAATTATTCAAATGATTCTAGTGAAGCTGTATGGAGTTTAAGGAGGAGTATTTCCTGTATTACCACATGACATCACAAAGTGGAACAGAGCGTTTTCTGAACTCTGCCTAAATACACAGGATTTGTGTGTTAAACGTGTGTGAAATAACCACAATACATGTTTTTGATGAGGAAACAACATTATAACATAGATCATAATAAGCAACTTTATATGTATGCAGAGAAGTACTACAAAACTGTACTCCACTTCTTTATACAGTCTATAGTGTGAACACATCCTAAGATTCTATAGACTGAGTCATCCATTGATTTTCAACCAGTGTGCCAGGAGCATAGTGTCTTCAAGGATTTCCAGGTGTGCCTTGGAAAAATGTCCAATTTGAGTTAAACAGCGCAATGACTGGCCATTTTGGAGTGTCTGATAATAATTTCTGTGTTCATTAAAGGTGTTTTGCTGGGTAATTGTTAAAGAATTTCCTGTGTGATGTCGTGATTGCTAATTATGTGTTGGCAAAAATCTTAAAGGTGCATTGTGTAACTTTTTTGGTGGACGGTTCGTCAAATGCTTTTCTTCTTTTAGATGTTATTGCTTTGTCTGGAATGGCAATAGCAACTGTCACAGGCACTATAATCAACTATACAACTATACAACTACATAACCAACTGAATTTCTGACTGATTTCTCTCATATTTTTGTGAATGGCCTTGAGCATTCTCTGGACAAATGTGTCAAACTTAAACCTCACGCTCAAAACGTCGTAAAATTGAAACAAAGACGTAACTGGAGCAGAGACGCAGCTGCTCTGCTCTAAACAGCCCTCACATTCTACAGTTTTACGATTGGGATCACGCTGACACTCTCAAGGCCACGGTGAAGGCCAAGAGGAGCTCTAGTCTACACAGAAACACCCTGTAGGTCTTGTTTTAAAGGTGCTGATCTTAAAGACACATTTTGTAACTTTTCCAGTGGAGGTTCTGTCAAATTCTTTTCTCCATTTAGATGTTATTGCTTTGTCTGGAATGTTTCACAGTATAGTATTAAACCTTTCTATTTTTATAGAGGCTGAACCAGATCAAATTACAGGTCAGATCTGTGGAGAGGCAACACTGTCTCAATGGTATTTTTGAGCTATAAAACCACCTGTAATTTAATAAATGTAGAGCAGATTAATGTCATACTATGGAACATTTCAGGCAAAGGAATGACATTTCCATAGAAACAAGAAGTTGATGGACCGCCAACCAAAAAAGTTACATAGTGCACCTAAAAACGTGAAAAACTAGCTAGTTCTTTTCCAATGGTTTGCAGTGGTCCAAAGTTTATAAGCACTTTTCATTCAGAGACCAGAGCGGAGTTTTGTCCTGACGGTAATTAACTAGCATGATTCTCTGACAATAAAATGCTTCATAATTAGAGGAAGACAGTACTAAGACAAATTTTCACTGGAACTGGGTGTTTTCTGTTTGAGAGAAGAACACAGCCTAAATATGTAGGGTTTGTGTGTTAAACATGTGTGAATAAAACAAAACACAACTCCAGGTATGTTTTGACGAGGAAACAGCATTCAGAAATGTTGAGATCAGAAATAGTGTAATATGGGCCCTTTCAGCAATAGAAGTGTATGCATTTGTATGCATTTGAATAGATGCAAGATATGTTTAATGCAATACTGTGTAACATTCCACGCAAATCAGTAACATCGCCATGGAGACAATTCTAAAAGTGAATAGTCAGTCCATTTTACAGGTTTGTCACTGAGGCAAACCTAAATCTGTACAGCTGCAAAAGTGAGTCTGATACAAGCAGACCCATAAACAGGGCTAAATTCAACCACACAAACACACAACAGATAATCACACCAGCAACACACAAGCAACAACTGAAGAGAAGATATCAGGCACTTCTTTTGTATTAGTTAAACAGACTTCTCACTTATTCTGTCTTTAAGTCCTAATCGACTTAAGTGAGCTTTTGGCTATGTTATAATGTTGTAACCTCGTCAAAAACATATCCAGAGTTGTGTTCTGTTTCATTCACACATGGTTAAGTAATCCTGGATTATTACTCTGTCTGCATCTCCAAAGCTCAAAATACTCTGTTCTATCTTGTGATTGGGGATGCACCGATCCAATACTGTTATTGGATATCTGGGCTAAAACTGAAGAATTTGGTGGATCATATATCGACTTCCAAATATCGGTTCAGTCAATATCCTGGTTGGACGTACAAATCAGTGTAATAAGACCGTTTACTGGCCATAGTCGGTCCAGAAAGTCTCACAGTGTTTGAACTTTGATTTACATAAAGTTGTTCTGTATTTACTTGAGGGATGAATAACAGCTACATTTTCACATATTTGAGTAACCCTTTATTATGAGTCTGTCTACGTCTCTAAAGCTCAAAATGCTCTGTTCCACTTTGTGATGTCATGAAGCAGTAGTTTTCAAGTTAACAGCTACCGTTTACCTTTTTTCAATTGAGACTGGCAATTCCAGGGATGAAATTATCGAAATGATTCTACTGAAGGTAAAACAGAGAAGAACCTTAATATGCAGGGTTTGTGTGAAACATGTGTGAATGAAACAAAACAGAACTCTAGGTATGTTTGTGATGAGGAAACAACATTATAACATAGATCCAAAAGTAGCAAATATGGGCCCTTTAATGTATTTATGTATTGTTTTTTTTGTCACATGTATTGGCCCAGTATTTAGATAATATACATAATCATAGTCAAACCATTAGCATAGCATCCAACTGTCTTGTGTGTAATGTTCTTAAGCTAAAGATCCCTTTAAATCTTCAGACATGCCGCACAGCTCACAGTTGTTCCCTGGTTTAAGAGACGGGCATTTGGTCCTGTTACAGTTCACACACAACTGCTAACGACTCTGCCACTACAAAGAACACCGCTGTCATAGCAACGGGACTGTCAATGAACTACATACAAATAGATAAAGCTTAGAAAATCCAAGCGTTTGGACAGGTATGGAGGATGAGTTAGTATATGGTACAGAGGCGGGAGAGTGAATACATGAATATATGTTACAGAGGAGGGACAGTTACAATATGATATAGAGGGAATACATGGTACAGAGGATGGAGAGTTAATATATGGTACAGGGAAGGGAGCGAGAATGGTACAGAGGATGAAGATGGAGCAGAGAATGCAAATGAGAGTGTCAGACAGAATAAAGATGACCTGCTCTCTATCATTTACTACACTGATGCACTGATTCAAACTTAATTTATCATGCCAAACAACCTAAGCTTAATCCATATTATAAAAATATACAATCAACTTAATATGGAAAAAAATAATGAGATGAATGAAAGCATTCTCAATCTCACCTTCCTGATTGGTTCTTTTCTTTGGCACTTCCTGTTTTACCGTTGCCGTGGCGCCGCTCGTTGTTGATGATGACTTTTGGTGTTCGAGTTTTCTGTCCCTGAGTTTTGCTTTTTTCTTCCAACATTTCCAAACTCCGGCATCCAAAGATTCACTAATATGTTCCAAAAATGAATAAAAATGCAAAAGATAAAAATAGAAATAACAGCTACAAAAAATAGTTCTGCAAAAAAAACCATATAAAATAAAATTCCAAAAATAAATACATAAATAAATACATAAAACAAAACAAAAAGTTGATTATTCAGAAATATTAAAACATTTTGGTTTTAAATATCAAAAAGTATATATGAATTTGTGATAACAATGAATGGATTTCTTTTTAGCCCCCCTCCCCATTAAACTTTGACAAAAAAAAGAAATCTTGAAATTCTTTTAAATATCTTGTTAAAAAATGTGTAGTAAAGTAATCCACAAAGTTACTTCTTGGCTGGCAATGTAGGAGATCCAGTGCTAATGGTTTAAGTAGGGTTAGATCCTGGAGATCCGAGGGCCCCTGTGGATTTGAACTGACAGAAACTGAGACTGGGACTAAACCTGAAGTACAGCCCACCCCTGCCATCAGCCGACCAATAGGAACATACAGAGACCACCCCCTGCTCTGAAACGTCCAACAGCTGGGTTTCAGATAATATCACAACATTTTATAGGCCAATTATATTTAATACAGATGAAGGCAGCTAAAATTAATTTGTTAAAATGCATGTTTTTGTTGTAATACAGTGAGTTCTTGGGCTAGCCACTCATAGAAATGATCAGGTTCAACATTTGTGAATTTACTTTTTAGATATTTCATGATAAAATACAATGTTATCAATAAGGAAATCTGGCTCTTGCCCCCATCTATATGAAATCATCACATTCTGTAATCTGAAACTATTAATTGGAACACACAGAACCATTCAGCACAAAATATATAACATATTTTAAAAGTCCACTATGTAACTTTTTGGTTGGGGGTCAGTCACCTGCTTGTTTCTATAGATATGTCATTGCTCTGCCTGGAATGCTCCACACCTGTAATTTAATAAATATAAATTACAAGTGGTTTTATAGCTCAAAAATACCTAGAAAAACAGGCATTCTGAGTGTGAGCGGTGTCACCTCTCCACAGATCTTACCTGTAACTTGGCCTGGTTTGGTCTCCATGAAGATAGAAAGGTTTAATACCACACTGTGAAACATTCCAGACAAAGCAATAACATCTCCATGGAGAAAAGCATTTGACGGACCCTCAACCAGAAAAGTTACACAGTGCCCCTTTAAATAACAGTTTGGTGCTTTGATTGTTGATTCTGCAGAAATACACACTGTTTCTTAGTCCTTAGTCCTGCTTTATTTTTCTCCCTTTTCTACATGTAAGCCACCGTGTTTGTTTTGACGTGAACAGAGCATGCGTCTCTCTGATTGGTTAATCCACCTGTCAATCATGTCCAACTCAAATCAGTGAGATAAGATACAGCTCCAGATCCACACGTCTTTGTAAAGTTTTGTCAAAGCACCCGGTTCTGGCTGGTCAAGTAAGACAATTGAAACCTATGGATTACTACTGATGCAATCTCAAAACACTAAAGCAGTAACTTTTGCAGAATAACTAAGTATTACTACTAAGTAACTAAGAGTTTGACAAAAACACAAAAACACAAAATCATGTTCAGATACTGGTGTTTTCAAAGGGGATGGAAAATTAGTAGAACTATGTCATACTCAAGGTTAGAAACATTCAAACCATTTAATATTGTCAACATAAAGATTTTATCATTTACTATTACTTACTATTACTTTTTTCTTCAATTTTTTTTCTTCTGAAAATTATGAAAATAAATGGCATAAAAAATGATAATAATTTACTGAATTACTCACATTTTTAAGGGTTACCAAGTAAAGAAATATCAATAGCATTGACAATATCATAATGATAACTATGATAAAAGTATGTCAAGTGTAGGAAGATGGACTCCTCAGCTTAGGTAGTGGATCTTGTATCATGTATTCCATATTCAAGAGTGCTCCCTACAGGGGTACATGCATACTACATCTGCTGTCAAATCCTCTGAATACAGCCCGGGTGCGTGGAATTTAAGATAAGATAAACCCTTATATGACCCGCAATGCTGAAAAAACAACAGGAGAATAGGGAGAATGCAATCAAAACCAAGATAAATGACTAATTTATCTTCAGATAAGTAGATGCCGTTATGCCAACATGTTACAGGTCAGATTTGTAAAGAGATGACCCTGTTCACAGTAAGAATGCTTGCTTTTAACGGTACAATAGCAATAGACATACTGGTAACACATTACTACACTTTAATTAGCCTTATTAAAACCCTCGATCAGAAAAGTTCCACAGTGTAGCTTTACATTAGTGCGTCCTCCCTAAGGCTTAGTTTACTGACCTCAAACAGTCCTGGGTTAAAATCAGCTCACAACATTTCATCTCCACAACAAAAGACACAGGTAAGAAGGTACAGGTATTCTACATCAATTTACAATATTTTACCTTTTCAAAATTGTCAACACCACACAAAATTGTTAACACAAGTTTATATTTTATTTTATTGTGTGTGATTTTTGTTGCAGTTGCCTACTATATTTAACATCCACAGACCGATCATGAAATGGAAACTGTCTGCTTTTGTAATGATTGCAGGTAAATAGTCACTTTTTGTATTGTCCTAATAAATATAGGGAAACAAAATTTTGGTTTTGTTCAGTTTGAGACATGGTTTGGGTTTTGGCATAATTCAGTCCTGAAGGTACTAAACATTTATTGAGTAACTTTTTAATACTTTTTAAAACTTTTTAATTGTACTTCTCAATAGTTTTCAGATACCTTTTTACTCCTACTTTAGTAATATATTTGGTTTTTGTTACTCTTCCCAGTGTGAGTAAGTCTACAAGTGATAAAGTTTTGTGTTGAGAATATTAAATGATTGGAATATTTGTAGGCCTGTCACAATAATTATTGATTTATTTGGAATCATATGTTTTGGGGCTCAATATTGTGAGCCCCAAAACAATGATTTTTATGGCTAATTATCGCTTAATTCTGCATTTTTTGTTGCGGCTCATGCCTCTTGCAAAGCCCATGGAAATGTTGCTATTTAGGCCATAATTTTCCGCCCTATGGCATACAACAAATCTATCTCCATGGAGAATGATCCTAAGTTTTAACTTTTTTATTTCCGTGGAATCTTGCAGGGGACGTGCCATCTCCAGAAAGTTGGTTTCACTTTTTTGAGTGTATGTCTGCTTGGTGCACCAAAGTCCATATTTGTCTGTGTTCTCTTAAATGATATTATGATTTCCTGTCCTGACCATATGTTTTCAGAGAAGTCCTTTGTGTGAGAGGTCCTCACATCTGGCCTGGATCCAAGACTCAAATCACAACAACATCGTGAGAAGCATCACAGAGCAGTACAAAAACCAGGAAGTGTGTTGGCCTTCAAAGGTCTGTACCAAGCCCTGACGTTCAAACATTGTCCTTTTTGTACCAGGTGCCCATTTCTTACCTTTAGCTGAACTTATCTTATTGAATTCAAACAGTTGTATTAGTATTGGGGTTTGTGTTTAATATAAAAAAGACACACAGAACCCTACATTTTAACAAGCGATTTTAGCCATTCTGCCATGGACCCCAACAACGCTGCACTGTGAATTACTTCAAGGTAAAGTCTATTCTTAACAATGCTATGCCTACTGCTAAGGTGAAGAGTAAAAGTTTAGCTATAATGTATTATGTGGGCTTATTCAAACCTACCCCATTTGCTGTGGGAATAAGCAGTGGAAAAAGTACCTAAAATGTGTAAAAAGTGTGCATAAAAAAGATGTACTAGTTACAAAACTCTGAATACAGTTAACATTTTATTATAATGTTGTTACCTCCTCAAAAACGTACTCAGAGTTGTATTTTGTTTCATTCAAGTTCTGGTATGATTGACTGGAAATGTTGTAGTGTCTTTTTGTGAACTCATCTTGGTGATCTCAACCAAAACTCTCTGACCTTGTGTTCTGTTCCCTGCCAAAGCGTCCATGTCTCCGGAGGACAGCTGTACCAGCCAGAGTCTGTTTGTAATATCCACATAGACAGTGGTTTTACCCACAGGTGTGGACGTCAAGACTTTTCCCTTGTACTTCACGCTGTCCCGGCCGCTCTCTCTGCTTTGTGGTGCCTGAAGTCTCAATATGTCCTCTTTATTCCTGCACTTGTTGTTGTAGAAGCGTGTGGGAGATCCAGATCCATCAAACACTGAACATTGGACTGTGATGTGTCCTCCTTCAGCTGCTGGACGCACCTCCACTGCCCAACACACATGAGGACACAGAAGGACAGAAGGACATGTAGGACTGGAGCTGTACTGTTGGCAGAATGGAACAGGTGGTTTGTCAATGTAAGTGAGATGGAGACATTTGTCCTCCTACAACTCCACTCAAACAGTGAGAGATACAGAACTACAGTCAGATAATACTCCCTACAACTGTACAACAACTCAGCCTTATGTAACAGATAATACTCCCTACAACTGTACAATAACTCACCCTTATGTAACAGATAATACTCCTTACAGCTGTACAACACATGTTCACCGAGAGGACACACAGGGACAGGACATGAGAGCAGAGACACATGTTCACTGAGACACATGTTCACCGAGAGGACACACAGGGACAGGATGCACAGCTGAAGACGTGAGAGCAGAGACACATGTCCACAGAGACACGGGCACTGACACTGACAGTGATGAAGTTGGGAGACGTCCACTCAGCTGTTCACCTGCACACATGGACACAGAGGCTGATGGAGACCACCACAACCAAGTCCAGACCAGAGCCACAAAACTCAGGTCTGTCCCCCAAATCCAAGGCTACACCAGAGACCAGAGCCACTGTGGACAACGGAGACATGTCGGGAACAGCCGAAGGAGCTGAGAGAAGGTAAACACAAGTGAAGTAAAGAGACATTTGGGTCTAGATATTAATTACAAAGTCTGGAAGCAAAGCAAAGCAGCTTGTTGAATTGAATTTTACACTTACAAATTTACAAATATATTATGCTGACAGGCTGTGAATAGTCAGTCACTATTATTTTCAGCTAAATCACCACTGTGCAGTAGAAAACCGGCTTTTCCAAGTTACTTAAAGGTGCATTGTGTAACCTTTTCGGTGGAGAGAGACGAGCCAACCACTCCATTTCCGTGGAACCAAAAAAAACGACTCTACTTTCAACTTTTTTACTCCTTTCAATCAGATCCACAAACTTTTCTTCAATGCTTTTTGTACAATTAGGTCATAAAATAGCGTAATTATGAGCCCTTTAATAGTAGTGTCTAAACAGATAAGAATTTCAGTTGAATTAAAATGGGTAAATATTGAAAGTACCCTGTATTTTATTTCTGCCTGACTAGAAACTTATTTTGCCATTATTTGCAAGAGAATTACCATATAAGGCAAAATAATTAATCATGTGCGATTTGAAAATAAACAAATGCTGTCTCCATGGCGACGTACACATTATATAATCATATTATATAATCACATTATATAATCACATATAATCTGAATTCTACACATTTGACAGAAATCAGCTCACGAGTGCACACAGCTCTACAGTTGCTCTTCAAATTCTTGTTTTCGTTTAAACTTTGCATCCAAACTTGTCCAGATCTTCTCCTAAACATCTTCTGGTCCAGGTGAGACGACATTGTGAACAAGCAGTTATGTATTTTTTCCAAATCCCTGGTCAAAAGTTCACAGTTTTACTTGTGGTTGGAGACGGTGTTTTTCCAAGCGTGGGGTAGTTACACTTTAAAAACAGCTCGTGTACAGCTGTAGACAAGATGTTTTACTTTACACACCACACAAAACGAGGACTTGGCCTGGGACTAAACCCTGGACTAGACCAGGACCAGCCCAGGCCTAAATCAGGACTAAAATGTGGTTAAACCAGGACTGAACCAGGACTTAACCAGCCAGGACTGAACCAGGACTAGACCAGGACTAGACCAGGACTAGACCAGGACTAGACCAGGACTAGACCAGGACTAAAATGTGATTGGACCAGGACTGAACTAGGACTGAACCAGGACTAGACCAAGACCAGACCAGGACAAAACCAAGACTGAAATGTGATTAAACCAGGACTAAACCATGTGATTAAAAGAGGACTGACCCAGGACTAGACCAGGACTAGACCAAGACAAAAATATGACTAAACCAGGATTAAACCAGGCCTAAACTAGGACTAAACAAGGACTAGACCAGGACTAAAACAGGATGAAGCCAGGATTAAAATGTGAATAAACCAGGAATAGACCAATTAAACCAACCAACCTGTTTTCACCATGAATAATGTCCAAACACACAAACTCCACGGTTACGTTTCTGAATTTAAAGCAGCACTATGTAACTTTACTGGTGCAGGGCCTGTATGACATTCAATGTACGTATCATTTCATCAGTTACAAATGTTTTATTGCTCAAAAACACCTTATAAAACTCAGTGTGAGCACGTCACCTCTCCACAGATCTGACCTGTGACTTGGCCTTGATGGTGTCACCGTTTAATGCCATACTTCAGAATATTTCAGGCAAAGCAATAACATCTCCTTGGAGACGCTTCGCCAGAAAAATTATATAGTGTATCTTTAAAGGTGCATTGTGTAACTTTTCTGGTGGAGGGTCCGTCAAATACTTTTTCCTCATGGAGATGTTATTGCTTTGTCTGGAATGTTTCACAGTATGGCATTAAAGCTTTCTATCATCATGGAGACCAAACCAGACCAAGTTACAGGTCAGATCTGTGGAGAGGCGACCCCGCTCACAGTCAGAATGTGTTTTTCTAGGTATATTTGAGCTATAAACCCACCTGTAACTGAATAAATGTAAGGTAGGTCTGTTAATGCCACACTGGGGAACATCCCAGGCAGCACAATGATATTTCCATAGAAACAAGCAGGTGACGGACGCCAAATCAAAAAGTTACATAGTGCACCTTGAAGCCATTTAGACTATTATTTGGTGTGTATAATAGTACTTTGTTTACAGTCTAATGCACGCTCCACTAATTCTGTGTATCTGATCTTGCAGTACTTCTTGCAGTACTTCTTGCAGTACATCAACTGCTACTCTTGAAACATGGACTCGTCATACTCCGTGAAGGTTGGTGACTACATCTCCTCCACCTCCTCGTCCTACAAGGTGGAGAAGATCCTGGGCTCTGGGGGCTACGGAGTGGTCACCCTCTGCCGCAATTACAGCAGCGGCCAGATGGTGGCGCTCAAAGTGCTCCAACAAAACCACTTCACCAGCAGTGTCGGACAGAAAGAGGTAAGAGATGTGTGTGGAAATATGAAATCACTGATTACAAAATTATTATTTCATTAGTTGCATTAATTAAATTGATTACATAATACAGTTGAATACAGTTATAATAAAAAACTATCTGAGTTTAGTTTATTCAACTGTTATTGGGCAAAAGTAGCTCAGTTGGTGGAGCGTTTGTCCAATGACCTGAAGGTTGGCGGTGCAATTCCAGCTCCCACAGATGAATACTGTAGTTGTGTCCTTGGGCAACACACTTAACAAACCTTACCTTAGACAAACTTTATTGATCCATAAGGGAAATTATTTGGACACAGTAGCTCACACATCACAATATATTTTAATAACAAAGAGAAAAAAACTCTAAATGTGATAATAAATAGCAAAAATAGCAAAGACAGGCGTAAAATAAGGCATAATTATATAAATGAATATGTACAAGTGAATAGAAATAAAGTAATACAAATACATCTCAGTTATATACAGGAGGTCGTAAAGAAAAACAGTGCAAAAATGATATAATGATTGACAGGACATAGGGTTATCTGTTATATAAAGGTGAGTTGTTGTACAGTTGTAGGGAGTATTATCTGTTACATAAGGGTGAGTTGTTGTACAGTTGGTATGAATGTGTATGAATGTGTGTGTGTGTGTGAAAGGGTGAGTGGTTCCATTATATAAAAATATGACCATTTTAGTACCACTTTTCTAAACTTGTGTCTGCCCTGCCCTTGTGCGCCCCCTACAGGCCCAGATGCTGCGCCGGCTGAAGGAGTGTGGCTCTGAATCGTACAACATCGTGAAGTGGATCGATTCTTTTCGGTTTCGGGGGAATTTTTGCCACGAGTTTGAGAGGCTAGACATCAGTCTCCTGGATTTTCTGAACGAGGCTCCATTTGAAAGTCTGCCTCTCAAACAGATACGGCCCATTCTCACACAGGTAAGACTCCAATAATAATAATAATAATAACAATAATAATGTTCTTTATATTTGCAATTTGGTGTTCTTATTCATATTCACTGAAAAAATCCTGGAAAGATTTCTGAATATAGCAGTAATTTGTAGTTCAAAACCAAATTCAAAAAACAAAACATGGCTAGTTTAGTTTAAATAGTTTGTTTAATCAATATGTGTAATTATATCAACTAGGGCTACAAAAATACATGGTTCACTGTACTATAGTATCACAACACACTTAAATATATTACTCAAGTAGTCAATGCTGTGTCTGGAATGTTCCACAGTATGACTTTAAACAGGTCTACCTTGCAATTATTAAATTACAGGTAGTTTTATAGCTCAAAAATACGTAGAAGATAGAATGATACTGTGAAACATTCCAGACAAAGCAATAACATCTCCATAGAGGAAAGCATTTGATGGACCTTTCACCAGAAAAGTTCCACAGTGCACCTTTAACACCACATGTCTTGAAGTGAACTCTTGTGTTTTTTAGATTATTCATGCGATGTTGTTCCTGAAGAGCATTGGAGTGATCCACTGTGACCTGAAGCCTGAGAATGTGATGATGATTGATCACGTGCGACAGCCCCTCAAGATCAAACTCATCGACTTTGGACAGGCCTGTTCTGTGAGCGACGTCAAGCCTGGAAAAATGTTGCAGACGATCTACTACAGGTATGTGAGATAGACAGGAAATGCGCAGGATAGCATGCTAGTTGCTGCAGATGGAAACTAGATATTTAGCTATAATCTGGTGTGGAACATCTGTTTTTTATGAGTTTAATATTTCTGTACATTGTCCTTTCAAATTAAGACTAAACTAAACTTAATCTAGGCCAAATTAATACTAATCTAATAAAAATCTAATCTAATACAAGTTACTTCAAAATAGTATTACTCAAGTACCACAGTACCAAGTACCCACTCATTGGCTGCATTTACATCCAAATTTTGTTTCAAATTGGGATACAGTTCATACATTAACCTGGATTAAACCTGGTCTAAACCTGGACTAAACCAGGACCAAACAACATTAGGATCAAAGCAGGACTCGAGTGAAGTGAACATGAGTATAATTTGTGGTTGGTGTTTGTGCTCAGGGCTCCAGAGATGGTGGTGGGATCTGCTTTCAGTGAGTCCTTGGACATGTGGTCAGTGGGGTGCGTCATCGTTGAGATGTTCCTCGGTAAAACCCTCTTCTGGGTCGAGAACAATGAAGAACTGGTGAGTTTTACTCTATTCAACACCTCTGCACTATTACTACTCCTACTAACGCTACTACTACTGCTACTACAACATCTATTACTGCTATTACTACTACTACTAATGCTACAACTACTACTGCTACTGCTACTACTACTACTACTACTACTACTACTACTACTACTACTATTCATGCTACTACTTCAGCTACTACAACTAGTGTAAATAAATCTTAGTTGCCACCAGGTTGGACATATGATTTGATACATCTCAGGATAACTTAAAGGTGCATTATGTAACTTTCCTGCCTGTCTCCATGGAAATGTGTTGGCTTACCTGGAAATGTTTCACAGTAACATTGAAAATACCTACTATGACCAGGCTCGCCACTCTACAGGTCTGACTTGTAACTTGTCTCGTTGTCTACATGGATATATACGTTTAATGCCATACTGTGAAACATTACAAAGCAATAACATGTCCACGGAGACATTTAAAAACTCATTGTCTCTTGTTTTAACTCATTGTCCTGCGTTGTGTCCACAGATCCGCATGATCGTCCAGACTCTGGGACAGCCTCCCAAACACGTCCTGGACTTTGGCCGACACACACGGCGCTACTTCCGCCTCCCTAAAGGATCTCCAGACTGGATCCACGTGGTACGATACACACAGTCCTTTCTGACACTGTAGTACTGCATATATTTGGACTTTTTAGAGTATGCGCTATTGGCCTTAAAGGTGCATTGTGGAACTTTTCTGGTGGGTGGGCCGTCAAATGCTTGTCACAGTATGATGTTAAACAGCTCTACCTCACATGTATTAAATTACAGCTGGTTTTATAGCTCAAAAATACCCCAAAAAACATTCTGACTGTGAGCAGGGTTGCCTCTGCACAGATCTGACCTCCATGATGATAGAAAGTTTAAGTTTAATGTTAGTTTAGTTTAGTTTAATGCCATACTGTGAAACATTCCAGTCAAAGCAATAACATCTCCATGGAGAAAAGCATTTCACGGACCCCCAACCAGAAAAGTTCCACAATGCACTTTGAAGAAATTTTTATCAAATGAAATGTTTTATGCACAATCTGTCACTATCAACACTATCTCATCTGCTTTTTTGTGTGTTTTTAGGTTAATCGGAATGTGCAGCAGATTTCATGCGCTGTTCCATCACTGGACGCTATTTACAAGGTAAGAAAAAATCTGATTTAACACTAAACATTTCTGTGAGTTTGTCAAAAGTCCTTAAAGATACACTGTGTAACCTTTTTAATGAGCTGTCCACCACTTTCTTGTCTCCATGGAAATGTTGCTGCGTATTCCTTTGTCTGGAATGCCTCACAGTGCGGCATTAAATGTTTGTATCTTCATTGAGACCAAACCGGACCAAGTTATAGGTCAGATCTGTGGAGAGGTGACCCCGCTCCCTGCTATTTTAGAGCTATAAAGCCACCTGTAATTGAGTAAATGTAAAGTTGAGCTGTTTAATGTCATACTGTGGGACATTCCAGGCAGAGTAATGATAAATCCATAGAAACAAGAAGGTGTAAACTGTAGATTTTATAGAAATTGATGGCTTACTACTACACCAAATGAAACAGAGATATTCCGTCTACTAAACGCGTTCTTGTCTCCTCAGATGGATCCTTACAGAAAGGTGAAGCAGAGCTGTGGAGCAGAGGACTTTGACCGTGCCGTTTTCGTAGACCTGGTCAAACGCATGCTGGACTTAGACCCACAAACTCGGATCAGTTCAGAGGAAGTCCTCAATCACCCCTTCCTCAACCTGACCCACATGGCTCAAAACTACTGCGAGTATTGGTACGTATTTCTCCGATGATTCTAGTCACTTCTAGTCTAGTTCTACTTTTTGGTTGGGGTTGAAGGTTGTTTGGTTGAAGGTTTTAATGCCATACTGTGAAAAGTATTCGATGGACCCTCCACCAGAAAAGTTACACAATGCACCTTTAAGTATAAGTATCAAACACTTAAGTTAAGCTTTTTAAAAATGCACTTTAAGAGTAAAAAGTATTTCACTCTGAATTTGAGAAATGGTTTTTGGTCACCAGTTGCATTAAGGTTCGATTTTTAAATTTTCCAGACAGCTTGAAGATACTGAAGTTTCATAATTTTAGAATCACTGATACAATAAGACTTCTTACATATACATATACATATACATATACATATACATATACATATACTTTCTATATTACTGCTACTACTAGGCCTATTACTAATGTGTATTTTAACTTGAACTCTTTCCTATAGTTTGGAGAGTGTTAAGCTCCAGCTCCAAGTCTTGGGTCTTTACCAGGCGGAGCAGCCGTCCACCTCCCCCACTACTGAGCTGGAATCTGCCAGCGCAAAGAGGGATGAAGAAGTCATCATCATCCCGCAGACTCTGAGTAGTGACTTGGATCTTTACTGGGAGAAGCAGCCGTCCGCCTCCCCCACCTCCTCCTCATCCTCACAGACTCCCACATCTGGCCTGAAGAGGAAGAGAGAGGAGCAAGAATCTCCGCGGAAACGGACCAAAAGAGATGCTTCCGTTTTAGTTGCCAGGTATGTACAGCTTGTGTTCTTGAGTCCTTCACTGCCCTGTCTGTGAGCTTGCTGTATAAGTGGGAATAGTAATATTTACGGACAAAATAGCCAAATAAAAACACCGGGATCATGTAGAGTGGGTTAATATGAAGATTTTAAGAACAAGAGGCTCACTGCAACACTTACAGAGAGAAGGGTGACAATTTTTCAATGTAAAGTCAATTTGAGCAAGAGTCGATGGAGCCGGAAGTGCCCCCATGCTCTCTTTAGAACGCGGCAGCTATGTCCATTTATATATAAAGTATTATGGATTTTGATTAATTGAGTTTACATTGTGATTAAAAGTAGTAAAAACTCATCAACTCAGACGGGTCAAGTGCCCAAATCATGTTATAGTGAAACACCAACCCTCACGTTAGAATATTTTGAACTGAGCTATTGCTGCTACAATTGAGCTATTGTCTATATATAGACAAATGACATGCAAAAATGCTTGAAGTGACATGCTCCTTCCACTGTATTTTAAATGAACACTTTTGTCTCTCTTACAGCTCAGTGCAAAGATCTGGAGATGTCTGTGAAAAGTCTCCAGACGTGAACCTCCTTGACTCATCCAGCCCAAATGTTCAGAGGGAGGGAGAGAAGACGACTGAGCTGGAATCTGCCAGCGCAAAGAGGGATGAAGAAGTCATCATCATCCCGCAGACTCTGAGTAGTGACTTGGATCTTTACTGGGAGAAGCAGCCGTCCGCCTCCCCCACCTCCTCCTCATCCTCACAGACTCCCACATCTGGCCTGAAGAGGAAGAGAGAGGAGCAAGAATCTCCGCGGAAACGGACCAAAAGAGATGCTTCCGTTTTGGTTGCCAGGTATGTACAGCTTGTGTTCTTGAGTCCTTCACCGCCCTGTCTGTGAGCTTGCTGTATAAGTGCGATGATGTGTGTGGTATGGCTGCCACATCTCTATCAGTCTTTAGGGAAATAGAATGGAAAAGAATCATAACTTTGGGTTTTAAAAATTAAGAAATCACAAGTCAATTATTTATTTGCAAGTCACATGTGCACACCACAGACTGAATAAAGAAGTGGACTAAGTGAGTGTCAAGTCACCCATGAGCTAGACGTTATAGGAGCACATTTGGAGCTGAGAATAGGAATTTATTTACGGACAAAATACCAAAAACACCAGGATTGTGTAGAGTGGGTTAATACAAAGATTTTAAGAACACAATGACGAGGCTCACAGCAGCAGTTACACAGAGAGTGGTGACAATTTTTCAATGTAAAGCCAATTGGAGCCATTCCCACTTTGTTTCGATTGGTTTATATTTGAGTAATTCACAACCTTTTTGTCTTGAAGCTCACCGTGCACGTCACCAACCCAAAACTGGACCTCCCCTTTAATGTACCACGTGATAAAAATCTTCCCTAACTAATATTTAGTTCAGATCAGTGAATATTATTTGAAGTGTTTTAATATATCCTATACCCAGTTTTCAATCATATGTGAGGGATTTTTTACCATTTACTTTGTATCAATCATTTTTTTTATGACCAGACCGTCCAGTATGATGGATTTTGATCTGTAGAGTATCTAAGTATTTTACATTGTGATTAAAAGTAGTGAAAACACATTTGGATAGTTTTTTTTGGCAATGCAGATGGGTCAACTGCTCACATCAAGTTATAGTGCAACACCAACCCTCGCCTTAAAATATTTTGAATTGAGCTACTGCTGCTACCAGACAACACATAGACAAATGACAAATGACATGCTCCTTTGTCTCTCTTACAGCTCAGTGCAAAGATCTGGAGATGTCTGTGAAAAGTTTCCAGACGTGTTCCTCCTTTACTTATTCAGACCAAATGTTCAGAGGGAGGGAGAGAAGACGACTGAGCTGGAATCTCCCACCTCCTCCTCATCCTCACAGACTCCCACATCTGGCCTGAAGAGGAAGAGAGAGGAGCAAGAATCTCAGCGGAAACGGACCAAAAGAGATGCTTGAGTTTTGGTTGCCAGGTATGTACAGCTGGTGTTCTTGAGTCCTTCACCGCCCTGTCTGTGAGCTTGCTGTATAAGTGGGAATAGGAATATTTACAGACAAAATAGCCAAATAAAAACACCGGGATCATGTAGAGTGGGTTAATATGAAGATTTTAAGAACAAGAGGCTCACTGCAACACTTACAGAGAGAAGGGTGACAATTTTTCAATGTAAAGTCAATTTGAGCAAGAGTCGATGGAGCCGGAAGCACCCCCCATGCTCTCTTTAGAACGCGGCAGCTATGTCCATTTATATATAAAGTATTATGGATTTTGATTAATTGAGTTTACATTATGATTAAAAGTAGTAAAAACTCATCAACTCAGACGGGTCAAGTGCCCAAATCACGTTATAGTGAAACACCAACCCTCACTATAGAATATTTTGAACTGAGCTATTGCTGCTACAATTGAGCTATTGTCTATATATAGACAAATGACATGCAAAAATGCTTGAAGTGACATGCTCCTTCCACTGTATTTTAAATGAACACTTTTGTCTCTCTTACAGCTCAGTGCAAAGATCTGGAGATGTCTGTGAAAAGTCTCCAGATGTGAACCTCCTTGATTCATCCAGCCCAAATGTTCAGAGGGAGGGAGAGAAGACGACTGAGCTGGAATCTGCCAGCGCAAAGAGGGATGAAGAAGCTATCATCATCCCACAGACTCCCAGTGCTAACAAGGAGAGGAAGTTGGAGGAAGATGTGATCGACCTGGACTCTCCTTGTAAAAACAGAAAGAGAAAGTGGAAAGACGGGGAGATGATAGACCTGGACTCTGTGAGCGCTAACAGCTCCAAGAAGCAAAGTGTTGGAGCTGTTACTGAGTCTCCAGGTGTGATCATCAACCTGGACTCCGTTAGGGTAAACTGGGAAAGGAAATGTGAGGAAGTGATAGACGTGGAGCGTGTTCACGGGATGAGGATGAGCAGAGAAAAAAAAGTGATCATTCTGGACCAAGCCAAAAGAAACAGGAAGAGGAAACAGGAGGAAGTCACTGACCTGACGTCCTCGTCTCCCAAATACCAGAGATGTTAACTACACCATATTCCACATCCACTGTTCATGAATGCTTCAGTTATGTTATCCACTCATAAATAGTGAATTCAAATATCTTTTAATCACAGCAAGTCTAATTACAGTGCATCCGGAAACTATTCACAGCGCTTCCTTTTTCCCCAGTTTGTCATGTGTCAGCCTCATTCCAAATTGTTAAATTCATCTCTTCCCTCAAAATTCCTACACAAATCCCCCATTATGACAATGAGAAAAAAGTTTTTTTTTTTGACATTTTTTTAATTTATTAAAAATGGAAACTAAAAATCACATTTACATAAGTATTCACAGCCTTTGCTTAATACTTTGTTGATCCACCTTGGGCAGCAATTACAGCCTCAAGTCTTTTTGAACATGATGCCACAAGCTTAGCACACCGATCTTTAGGCAGTTTTGCCCATTCTTCTTTGCAGTAATTCTCAAGCTCCATCAGGTTGGATGGGAGACGTCTGTGCACAGCCATTTTCAGGTCTCTCCAGAGATGTTGGGATTCAAGTCTGGACTCTGGCTGGGCCACTCCAGGACATTCACAGAGTGGTTCTGAAGCCAATCCTTTGAGATCTTGGCTGTGTGCTTCAGGTCGTTGTCCTGCTGAAAAATGAACCTTCGGTGTTTCATTTTTTCAGAGAGTCATTCAGAGACTCAGTCATTCCAGACGGGCTGCCATGTTCCTTTTACTAAGGAGTGGCTTTCGTCTGGCCACTCGACCATACAGGCCTGATTGGTGGATTGCTGCAGAGATGGTTGTCCTTCTGGAAGGCTCTCCTCTCTCCACAGAGGAACGCTGGAGCTCTGACAGAGTGACCATCGGATTCTTGGTCACCTTCCTGACTTAAGCCTCTGTGCTCATTGGGACCTTCAAAGCAGCAGAAATTTTTCTGTGTCCTTCCCCAGATTTGTGCCTCAAGACAATCCTGTCTCGCAGGTCTACAGACAATTCCTTTGTCTTCATGCTTGGTGTTTGTGCTCTGACATGCACGGTCAACTGTGGGACCTTATATAGACGGGTGTGTGCCTTTCCAAATCATGTCCAATGAAGCTGTAGAAACATCTCAAGGATGATCAGTGGAAAAAGGATGCACCTGAGCTCAATTCTGAGTTTCATGGCAAAGGCAGTGAATACTTGTAAATGTAAATGTGATTTCTTAGTTTTCTATTTTTAATCAATTCAATAACTGTCAAAAAAACTGTTTTTCACATTATCATAATGTGGTATTGTGTGTAGAAATTTGACGTAAGAGATTAATTTAATACAATTTGAAATGAGGCTGTAACATGACAAAATGTGGAAAAAATGAAGCGCTGTCAATACTTTCCGGATGCACTGTATTTATGGCCAACCTAAAACGCAGAAAATAAATTATCTGGACTCGAAACTTGTCACCTTTCAGATGAATGGGTCATTTATGTGAATCACGTAGATCTGAAAAAAAAAAAAAGTGAACAAAGGCTTTGTTCAAAGTCTTATTACACGTAAGTGGGCTAATAATGCTATTACAAGAGGTCAAACAGTATAGTAGACTAGTAGTACATGGCTACTGCATTGTCTATATTTACTGATCAAACTGGGCTCTATGGGACCAGCTCACTCTTTATGCTGGTGTGGTGATCCCAGTCCTGTGTGATTCTCTAGTGAAGAGCCCATTTACTGTTCCATATCGACACTTGTGTGTTAATATAAACTATAATAACAACAACTTGCTTACAACATTAATGCTGAGTTTTAGCATTAGGGTTGGGCCTTTTAATCATAGCAATTCTAATTGGTTTCGGCATTTTAGGTGCATTTTCAAAGGTGCAGTACCATTTTTACTGCTTTAAGTGAAGAACACAGCTAGTTCTGTTTAAACAGTTGTTCACAAGGCGCTCACAGGCCAGCTGAGAGACAAAGTCCCTCCAGTGTGTCCTTGGCGTGTCCTCCAGAACAGATGCCTTAGCCACCTCAGCTCTTCCTCTTGATGTAGAGGAGCAGCGGCTCTACTCTGAGCTCCTCCCGTGTGACTGAGCTCCTCACCCTATTTCTAAGGATGCGCCTCTTGATGCCCAGCCACCCTGTTGAGAAAACAACCCAATACTTGAACTCTTCCAGGCAGGGACTGGTTCAATGAAGCCATCAGTGCAAAAAAGAATCCTTCAATAAATATTCAGTGCATGAATTATTCCCCTTGCTTAGACTTTTCTGTTACCTCTCTGTTATCAAATGAGTACTTTAAGATGAATGTGAACAGCCGATGGTAAACCTGAATGTGAATGCCTTCTGTCTTTTTTGCAATCTGTCAAAAGCCCTGGTCGAAATAATAAAACCATCTCTCATCAGTCAAACGGAATTCCACTGCAAGAACGCAAAACAATTGGCACAGGAACTAAAAAACATTACAGTAGCACTGGACGAAATACTCACATCACACGATGTCATCTCACTCAAAAAATGCACAAATTTAACTGTTGAAGACATTACACAACTATTACGCTTCGTGGCCAAATCTACATTTCCAATACAATAACATCATTTACAGACAGAAGGAAGGGTTCGCAATGGGACATCCACTATCCGCAATAATGAGCAGTTTTTTCATGGAGGACTTGGAACAAAAAGCATTCAACACAGCACCACCACAACGCCGTTTAACTTTCTGGGAAACACTACGTAAATGACACACCCAAGAACTCACGGACCATCTCAACACACAGGACAGTACCGGTAACCAATCACACACATCCAATTCACACACGAGGAGGAGAAAGACGGAGCAATATCATTTTTGGACATTAAATCCACCACATCGCAGACGGCAGCATCAAAATAACAGTATACAGAAAACCCACATACACTGACCAATATCTACTCTGGACATCCGAACATCCCACTGCACATAAACTTTCAGTAGTAAGGACACTATTCGAACGGGCCACACTCATCACAGACCAAACCTGCAGAGCTCCTGCTGCGGTCACTGCAGTCAGTGGTCATTAAAGGTGACTTGTTCTGCTGTGAAGGTCGTCACTGGTCAACGTCCTGTAAATCCCCCATCAAAATGACCAACTATCTACTACTTCCTGTGCAGTGCTGGTCTGGTGCCTGTGCGGTTCAGGGTGGTAAGTGTTAAATAAAAAAGTATAAAGATGAGCCTTTTTAACCTGTTCCTTCTCCTATTCCTAACTTGCTGCTGTTTTTTGTTTTTTATTTTTTGTATATTACACCTTTTCCTGTTTTGTCTAGTTTTGTTTAGCTTTAATGTTTTACCTTTAGTTGCTCTCTGGATTTGCTTAGTTTTGTTTTTGCTTATTAACTCGAGTTACCTTTTTGTTTTGCTTAAGTATTTTGCTTTTGCTTCATTTGTACCAATTGGGTCAGTGTAATTAACAGTTTCTTTTCGTTTCAGTGGCGCTGGGGGCTTTATATTTGCCTGTAGGTTTCATTTGCTGTGCTGATGAGTCCAACGTGGGAGGGCACTTCTCGTGAGTATTCTGCTCACCGCCAGTGGCCACAACAAGCACTTTGTTTGTATTTTAGCATTTGGTATATACGTTTTTTAGTTTTTATACTAAAGTAGGCCTAATTTTAACCATTAACCATTTTTAGCTTTTATACTATAATGCAATTTTCATTTTAGCAGTCCTCCAGAACTTCAATTTCAGCATTTATTTCAATAAATCATTCAAAATTTTCACCACGTCTCTTAAATCACTCCAGTTAAATTGCCTTCGCTCGGGTCTACAGGGCTAATAATGTTCATGTCTCATGTTCAGTACGGCCCACCGTGTGCAGACTCTGTTAGGCAGACCACTGACCACTGCTCCAGTCTGAGGCTGAAGGATTCTCAAATCTGATGTTTGATTCTCTGACCTAATTCTGTCATTGACTCACTACATTCAGACACAAAGCGATACTGTTTTTAGTCCTATTAGTAATTTTAGTGCAAATTAGGTAAATTTGCAGCTTCTGCTCAAAAACAATCAAATATTTTGTGTGTACTGCCTCCTGTGGTCACTGCAATTTCAAGTACTATGTGACATCACACAAGTTCTGATTCCAGCGGTGGAGTTTGAAGTGTGGATACCTGTTAGACCAATCACACTGTTTCTCATATGCCTAGACCACACCTCCTCCCTCATTTTCTTCTGTAGTCCTCCATGTTCTGCCCAGTCCAGCAGCTCTATTTAAAATGTGGGTGTGGTCGGAGTTTAGGTGTTTCTACCTAAGTGAAAAGAGAAACGACACATGTACAAGTTATGGGAGTGGTTTATTCCAGGATGCAGGGTGAGTGCTTTCCTGATGAGGACAAACGGGTTTAAAAATCAACAAATCAATCAACACATTTTCAAATCTCAAACTAAAATCATGAATTCAAAGTCTTTTTCCAGATTCGTGTTCCCCCCGTTTTCAAGAGGACCCTAGTACAAAGACACATCGATAAAAAACACTGGACACGAGTATGTACAAAATAGGTGAAAATAGAAATCGTCATAAAGCAAAACGTACATGAGATGGATGGACTTCCTGTTACATCATTAGTGCAAAAATACAAACCTGTTTTCAATCAACAAACAGCCACCAGTGCTTACAGCTACACTTCTTTAGAGTGTATCAAAAATATCTTCTACATATTATACCACTGTGTACTGGACTACAGCCATGTTTCCAACCGATAGTGTAGCGTTCAGTAATGCATAAGAACAGTGTCAGGAATGGTATATTTAAGCATATTTTCAACTACCTATGTCTAGATAACTTGACTATCCCAGCCATTCACATTAGATTATCAAATTATGATTTCTAGATTAATGAAATAATTGAAAGCTTCATATTGTCAAAAAAAAAATAAAAAATAAAAAATACTGCGCTGGTATGTCCACCAGGGGGAGCAACAGAATAATGGTGGGACGAAGACTGCAGCCTGGAGCTCCACTTCATCTGTTCCAGACCACCAGGTTCGAGTCAGATTACCTAATGTTTCACACTCTCAGATGGGCCAGTATTGCTCTATTATTGTATAGTGACTATATAGTTATGCTAACTGTAGGCACTGCTCTGAAGCTTAACAAACATAATATATCCCCTTTACCAATAACCTTTTTACTTGGGTTCACTTCTAGACTATAATTGTAAAAACATCTGTAAAACACCAATGGTAGTCTGTTTATGTATAATTTTACAGATTGGATAAAATACTATTATTGAATACTGTTTTGTGCCCATTTCTATTTCTTATATTATCTTGTAGGCAACGTTGAAAGGTTTTAATTGTTGCTCTAAATGTACCACTTTAGCTTTTGATCCATCACAACTTTCCATTGCACAAAATATATTTCCCCATGTTTGCCTCACGCAGAAAATGTTGTACGTTTGGATGTAGAGCTTCTTCTTCAAAGCCATTGACGAAAGATGAACTGAGTGACCTGATTTCTACAGAGGTAAGAAACAGTCTATGTATTCTCAATACTATGAATCTATTACATTATTTCCTCTGGATATTGACACTTGAGACTCGAGCTACAAGATGAATCAAAGGAATCGCAATCTGAATGGATTAAATTAGCATATGGCAAGGGCTGCAAATTTTGAAGTAAGATCATTTCCTCCGCAAATGACAAATTCTTATTCTGTCTTATTCTGCATAAAAACTGCTAATCCCGTCGTTTAGATCTGTACAAGCATGCTCTGAAATGTGATTCTTCTGTCAGTTTGTCAGGTCATATTTATTTCTTGTCTTTTTGTCAATTCTTCTGGATGCTTTTAAAATGTGAACTTTGAACAGAATTCTATTATCAAAACATACATTTTAAATCTAAATGCAAACAGTCAGAAAATGCAACCACAATATCAGAAAACATCAGAAAACCGCTTCAGTGAGTTTTCTCTGGTTGGATATTTGCACTTGTCACTCACTAAAACCATGATGGAGACTGGTCAATAGGAGTGGGTGGGGAAGAGTTGGTAGTTCTATTCCAACTCAGACCAGCGTGCATACTGCCGTTGTGTCCTTGAGCAAGACCCTTGATCCAACTCACTTGGATGAAGTTATGAATGTTGTGTGTGGAACTATACAAATAATCAAATTGCATTCAAACCAAGATGCAATCATTTTTATTGGTCGATAATCTTCTTGGGTCTTTATAATGGAGAGTCTTCTACCAGTTAAAGCATGTGGTTAGGAGCACAATTCAGACAGGAAGAAAATGAATTATGTGTTAAATGGTTAAAGGTCCTGTGTTGCATCTTCTGCAGCGGGTCGCTCTCTAGGTGCACGGGGACCCTCGCCCGTGCCCTCAGCTTGTGTAGACATCTTTACAGAGTTACTACTGATAGCTCACCAAGATAGCAAACACACACGAGACAGGAGACATGCTTAACTTTTTAGCTGCTAGCCGCAATGCCCTACCGCCCTGACATGCATGAGAAACGGGAGGCTCCGCATTTATTTTATAACAGCGAGTAACCTTGCACACAACAATATAGTGCCCAACACTTGCCCATGTCGTGGCAATCATCGCACTCGAGCTTCCTATATTACGCAAAATTGACTCTTGTGAGCTTTAAGTCATGTTAGAATGTTGTTGTCTCATCAAAAACATACCTGGAGTTGTGTTTTCTTTCATTCACACATGTTTATTAATCCTTTATTATTAGTCTGTCTACATTTCCAAAGCTCAAAATGCTCTGTTCCACCTTGTGATGTCATGAAGAGGTAATTTTCAACACCTACCTTTTATCTTTAGTTCAGTAGAGGTTGGCAATGCCAGGGTTGAAATTATCCAAATGATTAGTGTTCTGACCTGTCTATTTTTCCTATTGTGTATTTTGGTTTGGCGTTCTGGCCCTTTAATTGACAACAGGAAGTTGCCCCTATTGGTCATGTGCGGTAGTGCACGCAGTAAAAAGCAGAAGATTTCCACTGGTTCACATGTGTTACGGTGTTGTAATGAGTTCATGGAAGGCATTCCCTGTAAGTAAGCTATAAAGGAGTGATATAATTTAAAGGTGTTCATATTAAGATGCATTTGTTAATTTAGGTTGTATAAAACCAAACTATTTACAAGTTCATTTACATGCTAACATGTCGAGTGCTGGACTGTATTTAGGTTAGCATTAGCATAATATAATGTGATCGCAGTATTTCTTTTCATTTGAACTCATGTGTGTTCTAATGTGTTGTTACAGTTTCACACCTGCCATATAAAGAACAGTCTAAACCCATCCTGGCGTCAGTGACTTATTGTGTGGAGGTGTTTAACTTCTGGATAGTAGAAACGGGGTTCTACGAGGCCATTACAATTAGTGAAGGTGTACGAAGCTCAAAAACACTGGAGCACTTCCTGTATAACCACATGACATCACAAGGTGGAACAGAGAGTTTTCTGCTTGAGAGAAGAACTCAACCTAAATACACAGGATTTGTGTGTTAAACGTGTAAATGAAACAAAACACAACTCCAGATATGCTTGTGATGAGGAAACAACTTTAAAACAGAGATCAGAAAAAAGGGTAAAAAATTAAATGAAATCTTTTATTATTATTATTTTAATCAGACTAAAATGCTTTATTTATAAAACTGGCAAAATAATTGTAGATTTCTGTTTTTCAGTTTCAGCAGGTCCTGATCAAACTGGGACTTTCTGAAACCTTCGCTTTGGTGAGTGAATAAAACCACAAAGATGCCATCCAGTGAGAGTGATGCAGCAAAAATAGAAGGAGCCTGAGGTCTGCTGGATATGATTCAATTACAGCCTGTGTGATCACATTACACTAAGGCTTGGCTGGGATTTCATTAGCTCTAGGAAAGGCTGGTTCAGAGATACAAAACAAAGTAAAATAAGCAAATGCATGATATGAAAGCATTTAAAAGCACCCTAGCTCCTTGGGGACAAGCAGGTGTACTGGTCAGGTCTCTCTAAAGGCGAGCACACTCACAGTTAAAATACATGTTTTTCAAGGTATTTTTGAGTATTAAGACCACCTGCAATGAAAAAAGCTGGATGAATAGGTTTATTGCCATGCTGTGCACATTAAATATTATTATAATTAAATGCCAGTTAAAGGTGCATTATGTAACTTTTCTGCTAGAGGGTCCGCCCACCTACTTGTCCCCAAAGAGATGTTATTGCTTTGACTTGAATGTTCCACAGCCTGGCATGAAACTTATCTGTCTCCATGGAGATAAGCAAATGAAGCCACTATTTTTTTCATGATTGTAATAACAAATGTTTGTTCAATATTATACAGTCTTATAGTTTGGGTATTGATAAAAATAAATATCTAGTTTTAATGCTAGTTTTTTAAGTATTGATTTGTTTAGATTTTTGACCCCCTTAGTTTCTTTTTTTGCAGTATAGATGCCAGAGGAAGTGGGTGGGCGGGGCTTTATGAGCTCTTGGTTTATTTATAGTTATGTTGTTCCTGCAGCAGTGAGAGAAGGCCGTGAGAGAGAAGACACATGTTCTTTTACACGGTCGACAAACAAAGGAATACAAAAGAATATTTCAACTTTGGTCCTAGTTTTTGAGTCTGGTGAGTATCTTCTTTTCTGAATATGTTGCATGCATTGAAATCAAAGGTTGTTAGCTTTGTAAAACTGAAACAATGTTAATTTTTCCATTTACAGGTGCATTGTAGGGCTGGGCGATACGGAGCTAAAAATATATCTTGATATATTTTGTGATAAATGTTGAGATATTGCCCACCCCCAGGGCATTGTCTTTCTGGTCTGTCACCTGCTTTTCTTCAGGCTTTGTCTGGAATGTTCCACAGTATGACATTTAACAGCTTACATCTGTTCAGTTACAGATGGTTTAATAGCTCTCGCCACAGATTTGACCTGTAACTTGGTTGGTTTGGTCTCCATGATGATAGAATTTATAGATATACTATAGATATAGATATGATATAATTTAGAATTATACCATACTGTGAAACATTCCAGACAAAGCAATAACATCTCCATGGAGAAAAGTATTTGACTGATCCCCCACCAGAAAAGTTACACAATGCACCTTTAAAAAAACACTTTTAGTTTTTTAGCACCTAGCTTTCAAAATTAGTTTGTTGTGAAAACAAGAAGTGACACGGAGATGAATCTGCACAGCTGAACGCTTAACACTGTTCAAGCAATGTGTTTTCAATTGAAACTGCAAACACAAATAAAGATAGAAAAAAAATTCTCAACAAGTTCTCAAGGGAATACAATGAAAAAAGGCCATGGATTATAACAGAAATGAAAAAAATAGAATAAAAAACAAATTGTAATTGCTTGAGTTTGCGCATATGTGTGTTTGTTTATATAAAAGTGTTTTCTATAATGTTCCATTTACTGGAAAAATAACATTTAAAAAATCAATGTCTTAGCACACTTTCCCATTTTGCTGCACTATACTTCTGGAGTACAATAGTGTTCAATGTTTATAAAAAAGAAGAAAGAAAAAAAAAAAGTGTCCAGCCATCTTCAGAACTGTCTGTCGACTGTCAACACTTCTGAGGATGGCTTGCAGCTAGCAGCCCAAACATGTCAACAAGGTAAATACTGTACATCTACTGTACTGTCTTTCAAAAGAACCCAAGAAGTTAATGTACATAGGAAGATAAAATGAACGTTTTCGGATTAGAAAGGTGAAGGGTAGCTGGTAACTTGAGAACTAGTACTACATGACATCACAAGGTGGATCAGAGCATTTTGACCTTGGAGATGTAGACAGACTAATAATAAAGGATGTGTGAATGAAACAAAACACAACTCCAAGTGTGTTTTTAATGAGGAGACAACATTCTAACATGGCTTAAAGCTCACAAGCATCAGTTAATATTGGACCTTTAAACTATCGGGATTCGAGAAATTGATGTTATGTGAACGTAACTATTGAGAGTTTAGATTAAAAAAATCAAGTGGCGTCTTAACAATATTCTAATTACAACCATTTAAATCGCTATTCCTGCCTTAGAACGTTGGAGGGTCTAATGACATATTCCACAAACTTTAAAGATGCACTATGTAACTTTACTGAGGAGGGTATGTGATTTACTAGTCTCCATGGAGATGTTATTGCTTTGTTTAGAATAATCCACAGTTTGGCAGTACACGTTTTGCATTTATTCTACATGTACCATTCTAGACAAAGAGGCAATGGCATCACTATGGAGACAAGTAGGTGGCGGATCCTTCACCTGGAAAGTTACATAGTACACCTTTAAGTAAGTGTAACAAGGAAGCATCCCACCACAGACTATTTGACTGTTTGTTTTTCACAGATTTCATGGGTCTCTTCAACATGACTTCATCTCACATTGCGGCTAATCCGATTTTGACAGGTCTGCTCGTGGCCGGCCCCCTGGTGGTTGGTGTGCTCTTGTACATCTATGCATTCTGTTCTCAACGCCACAAAATGAGCGTCTTCGGACAGTCTCTGCTTTTGTCCATCAGGCAAAAAGAAAGAGAATTACGTGGGGTCCAAAACACACACCCCTCCTTGTTTACCCTCCTCGTTATGGATGCCATGACAGCAATATTTGGGATCACAGCGGTAATTTTACTCCTGACCTGCTGTGATGATCAGCAACTGGCTTTGCTCATTATAGTAAACATATGGGTAGGTTTCCGATGGCTTAGCTTGTCACAACATTTGATAACATCCCTAATTTCAATTCTCTTCCTCTATGATCCAAACTTGAACTTTTTTTTACGCACCATCGGGAAAATCCTCTATGCAGTTCCATTCATTTTAGTCATGATTGCTTTCAGAACTACCCATGCTGTTTTGATTGGGGTGGACATTTTTAACTTTTTAATGATCATCGCTATTGTAGTGAGCTGTATGCTAAATGTGGAAACAGAAATGGCTAAACAGAGGAAGCCTTTTGGGCTACTGGCTGTTTCCCTGTACCTTTTAGTCTGTTTGCCCAACACGGTTTTCAATTGTTTGGAGCTTCATTCTCTTGAGTATGTTCCACTTAGTGTTGATGTTTTGTACGCAACCAATTTTTATTTCATCATGAACGCTGAGCTGTTTTACCTTGTGCTTAAAATAAAGGAAGAGGAGCAACAATATGAAGGAGCCATCAGATGTGATTAGGGAACAGCTTTGAAAAATGTGTCAAGACACTAGCCCGAGCTCGTAATAGTGAAATGGCCCATATTATGCTATTTTTTGATCTGTGTTATAATGCTGTTTCCTTACCAAAACATACCTGGAGTTGTGTTTTGTTTCATTCACACATGCTAAACCCACAAACCCTGCATATTTAGTTCCACCTTGTGATGTCATGTGGTAATACAGAAAGTGCTGTACTGTGGTTTTAAAGTCCATACACCTTTACTATAATCATTTGGATGATTTCAGCTTTAGAATTGTCAATCTCTACTGAACTAAAGATAAAATGTAGCTGTTAACTTGAAAACTACCACTTCATGACATCACAAGGTGGAACAGAGCATTTTGAGCTTTGGAGATGTAGACACACTAATAAACCAGGATTACTCAAACATGTGTGAATGAAACAAAACACAACTCCAGGTATGTTTTTGGTGAGGCAACAACATTATAACATGGATTAAAGCTCACAAGAGCCAATTTTACATAATATAAGACCTTTAACATATAGTGCTCATTAAAGGTGCACTGCTCAACTTTTCCATGGAAATGTTATTGCTTGCGTCCCAATTCTTACTGTGAGTGGGGTTGCCTCTCTACAGATCTGACCTGAAACTTAGCCTTGTGGTGTCCCCTTGCCCTCCATTAGAAAAGTAGCGTAGTGCACCTTTAATTTGTTTTTGATTGTATGAACACTTATTAGTCTAAGTCTGTGTTGAGAGATGCCTTTTGTATCATTTTGCACTGCTGTGTTGTATTTTTCACTTTTATCACTGTATTTATGCTTTATACTCTTTGTTTTGTAACAAATACATTTTTTCATCTCTTGTATATACTGTACACCATTATTCTCTACACTTTCAGATCAAAAATATTTGATATTATACTAACACATTTTTCTTAAAATAATAATTATTCAGGTTGAAATAAACAGTTAAAACATCTCTTTCCAGAAACTCCTTTGTTTTTCTTACAGACTATAATCTTATAAAACCAGTGGGATATTAATAGAAAAGCCATTCACCATGTTTGGATTAGTGCATTCTTGTGGAGGTCTGCTTTACTGGAAATGTGCATGTTTACACAGTGCTCATCCAGAATTATGGTACGCACTTCAGCTGTGGGGCATGATGGGAAATGAGCCTGTAACCCAACACTAAACAGCAGAGGTGCAAAGATACTGAAAATGTGTACTCAATAAAATAACAGGGCTAAAAATGTATTTCATAAAAGGTCCAACTACTTCTGTCAAAATTATAGTGAAAGGTACATATGAAAAATACTACTCGATGTACCAGTTAAAGGAACTCTATGTAGGATTTATACATAGGAGACACAGTGATGAGAGAGGAGCAGAGGAGAGAGGAGCAAAGAAACAGCGGAGAGATTAGCAGAGGAGCAGAGAGAGTAGCAGAAGAAGAGCAGAGGAGATCAAAGCAGAGGAGAAGAAGAGAGAGGAACAGAGGAGGAAAGGAGCAGAGGTGAGAGGAGCGGAGGAGAGGAGCAGAGGAGAGGAGCAGAAGAGTGAATGAGAAAGGAGCAGAAGAGCAGAGGAAAGAGGAACAAAGGAGAGAGTAGCAGAAGAGAGAGGAGCAGAGTAGAGAGTAGCAGAGCGGAGAGGCAGGAAAAGACTTGAGCTGAGGGTGAATGAGACAGACTTTCCTCAAGCTGGTTCTGACCAAAATGACCCCTAGGCTTATTTTAGTATAAAGTACACGGCCTATGGTTTGAACATATGTTAATATTAGCTTTGATGTCAAATTCAGGATTATGCACCATGTGAAGATCTTTTGCTGCTGTCCCTGTACTTGTACTTGCAACAATACAAACTCATACAGCTTTATTTTATATGATGTCTGGCTCCTGAATAATGAATTTTCTCTGTGGTTTTATCTCCTTGTCTCCTCTGAGCTTTGGGACACCACTTAAAGTTCCTGTATTACACAGAATTGACTCTTGTGAGCTGTTACCTCATCAAAAACAAACCCAAAGTTGTGTTTTATTTCATTCACACACGTTTGAATAATCCCTTATTATTAGTCTATTTACATCTCCAAATCTTAAAATGCTCTGTTCCACCTTGTGATGTCATAGTGTAGTTTTCAAGTTAACAGCTGCCTTTTACCATTTGTTGGAGATTCAATGGCTGAAATTATCCAAATGATTCTAGTGAAGGTGCATGAGTGTGAAACCAGAATGGAGCACTTCCTGTATTACCACATGACATTACAAATTTAACACAAACTTTGCAGAGTTTGTGTTAAACATGTATGAATGAAACAAAACACAACTCTAGGTATGTTTATGATGAGGAAACAACATTATAGCATAGATAGTGCAGTAGGCTATAGGATCCTCTTTAATATGGCACATCTGATTGACAGCTGAAAAATGGAGGAGAAGGCAGCAGAAAATGAATGGTCTGTTGCTTGTAGGTAAATTTTCTTGTTCAAACTTCACATATTAAGGACTATAGGGGCAACCAAATTAACTTGAAGGACCACTGGTAACCAAACTTTTTTTTTTTTTTTTTTGCATAAAACGTCACAATTTTTCCATCACCTTCAAACAAAGAGATACCCTGAAAAGGTAGAATATAGACAAACTACAAGCACAGAATATACAGGGACACACAGAGACATGGAGTGGGCCCAAGTTTACGTTCAAATCATTGGTAAGTGGTTTTAATTTCATATCTTGTTCGATATTTATAAAAAATTGTTCAAAGTTTTGTCTTTTTTAGGTGTGGTGGTTTTAAGGGCAAGCTCTGAGAATAGTAAGTTTCGTATTAAACATTTTTACATATAGTTTTGTGCAAATAATATTAGGGATGGAACCAAAATTTAGAAATTTACAATTGCATAACTTCTTTACGTTGCCAATCTTTAAATGGAGCAACGGATCATGGTCTCTGTAGTTCCCTCTGCTTTTTAATGTGCTTCTCTTACAAGACAATGCATTTAGACATAGTACCTTGCAGTATTGTAACAGTTCACTATATGCTTTTGCAATATTTTGATTATTGTTATGTTATATTAAAGGTGTGAGCTTTAAGCCATGTTATTATGTTGTTACTTTAACAAAAACATACTAGGCATTGTGTTTTGTTTTTTGTTCATGTGAGTAACCCTGCATTATTAGTCTGTCTACATCTCCAGAGCTCAAAATGATCTGTTCCAAGTATGTTTTTGATTAGGAAATAACATGAATCCGTAGTTTGCAAGTTAACAGCTCCTTTTACCTTTTGTTCAGTAGAGTCAATTCCAGAGAGCTGAAATTATCCAAATGATTCTAGTGACGGTGTAAGGGAAAAAAAAAAAAAAAAAAAACACAGTGGAGCACTTCCTGTTTTACCATACTATTTACCTTCTTTTATGCAGTATCTTTGGAGTACCATTTCATAAACCAGTCCATGTCGTGGGTGGATGGTCAAAGTTACTGTCGGCTGAAGTACTCGGACCTGGTCACAGTTCAGGATGCGAAGGAGCAGAGGCACATGTTGGACCTGCTCAAGCCCAACTCGCCTCACCTCTTCTGGATCGGGCTGAGGAGAGTCACCACCCGTCACTGGAGGTGGTCTGACGGCACTGGGACATTGCAATCTGCTGTGTGTAGAGTTGTAACAGTATTGATACTTTGCAGTGACATCATGCTGGGGGTGTTCTGCATTTATGCCTGTGATGGAATGTTCATTAGTTACCATGGTGACACAATGAACACATTAGCAAACACTACCACAAAGTTTTAAGATCGGCTGAAAACTCAACAAAAATACAAAATGGATTTAAGCAACACATTTGCTTTTCATTCAGCGTTCATGGTCGTGTTTAGGTGTTTGATTTTCAACAAGAAAGGGTGAGAGTAACTGAAAACTGTTGACTAATGCTAGCTACCTTGTAACTGTAATTTTATTTGAGAGAGACTTGTTTAACAGCAAAAATCAGTTCACCTGTTGTATTTCCAACTGTCAGTTCTTTATGGTCAGACTGTATTGAAATAAAGCCTTGATTAAAGTCTAACAAACCCGCAGACAGAGCATGCCTAGAGTTAGCATCACGCCCCCAGGGAATGTTAACTGTAAGGTATCAATACACTAACATTTCATTCAAGTAAAAGTATAAGAATGAATACAGTTTGAAGGTTTTGTAGAAAAAGTTAGTAGTGTAACTTTACTGGTGAAGGACTCGCCATGTGCTTGGAATCAAACTTCACTATCAAGAATTGATTACATTTCTGATGTTTTTATTGCAAAAAAAAAAAAAAGAAAACTTTAAAATCATGTATCCCCACTGTAAGCAGGCTGGCCTCTCCACAAGTCTGACCTGTAACAAAAGCTTGGTGGTGCTACCTTTTTGTTTCTGTGGAGATATATAGTATGTTTGAGGTCATACTGTGGAACGTTCTAGGCAAAGCAATAAGTGTAGCTTGTATAGTTACTCGTATACAAGTACTGGAAAAGTATTGGTAACAAATGGTAGTAGTAGTTCTAAAAATGTAACTCCTTAACAACTTCTGGATGCAGCACTGGGGAGAAGGAGAGCCCAATAATAAGGAGGGGGACGAGTGGTGTGTGGAGCTGAGTTCAGAAGGAGAGTGGAATGATATCAGCTGCAATTATGTCAAAGGAGTTTTGTGCTACGAATGTGAGTACACTTTTGGCTATTTCCTTTTTAGTTATTAATAAATGAGTAACTTATCTCCATGCAATAATGTGTAGAGAAGTTTTTTTTACAATGTCAAAATACTAACTGATAAAGGATCTTATTTTCAAATGTTTTTGTCTCTCAAGTGAAAGAGGAAAACATGGTGAGATTTGTGTACTACAGCTCCGTGAGGACGTGGAGAGCCGCTCAAGACGTGTGCCGAAAAAATCACATGGACTTAGTCACCGTGACTTCAACTAAAATAAACTCAGTCCTGCAGGGTATGCTTTCAGGGGGAAATCATATTCTGCAGGCATGGATCGGCCTTTTCAACGATGCCTGGGAATGGTCTGATGGCAGTGACACTTCGTACAGATCCTGGGTCGAGGGTGGCAATAGCAGTAGAGACTGTGCAGTGGTATCAGTAGAAAATGAAGGATTCTGGACCACGAGGGGCTGTGCAGAAAAATTGCCGTTTGTCTGTGAAGGAGGTGAGTGAAGAGGAGCAGAAAACATAAAACCAAAAGGAGTCCTCAAGAAATAGTCCTAGGTCCATTGTTTTTCATTATTTTCTTTCCAGTGAACATAAAACCACATCATGTTACAGTTTATTCTGTAGTAATAATAATAATAATAATAATAATAATAATAATAATAATAATAATAATAATAATGGTATACTTTTTTGACTGAGCCAAAGATACTAATTATAATCATTTGGCCCAACAAAAAACAAAACTCCTGTTCTAGACCAACAAGTGGAATACCATCGGAACTATATAAAAATAACATAACTTTTTTTTATGGCAGTCGTGTATTTTTATATTATTTCTTTGTGTAATATTCCACAAGGCCACAGATTTAGATTTTAGATTTAATCAGTTAAATTATTCTCTTCTATAGACACACCTAAACATAAGGCCCTGGCGCCCCCTTTTGGATTGTTTAAATATAATTATAATTATTATAATATTGCAGTATACTATATTGCAGTATAGTAGTACATGAGCATGTGTTATTATTGTTGTAGGTTTGAAGACTCGAAAGACTTTGGTGAAAATAAGGATGTCCACAACAGTGAATCTCAACTTCAAGCTAAGCACCTTGGTCATTACTCATGTATGTTTATTTAAGAATTATGCTCTTCTTACAGTTTGGGACTGTAACAACAGGAGACATGTGGAGTAATGGATAATATTAATGGAATATAAAGGCTGCAAAAAGAAAAAATTAAAGAAAAAAACTTGCATTGCAATCTTTCTATAAGGGTATAGTGCGCTGTTCCTGCACTTGTGTAGTTAAGTTTGGAGATATAGACTAATTACAAAACATGTGAATGAAACAAAACACAACTCCAGGTATGTTTTGAGGAGTTAACAGCATTATAACATGGCTTAAAGCTCACAAGAGTAAATTTTGTGTAATATAGGATCTTTAAATCAAAATGAATCTCAAATAGTCCTTAATACTTTCAGACTTCATAGATTAGTTTCTTGTGTTTTATGTCATTATTAGAATACAGCTGGAGGTATAAATACAGAGGATTGAGTCAGGATGGAAGGGCATCTGCTCTACTTCATAGTGTAATAGGTGGCTACATTTTGAGGACTTTCCCCCATTAAAAACACAGAGCATTTTGATCTAAATTGCCTACACGAATTGAGATAGGTATGTAAATAGTTTTTAACTGAGGTTTCTGACTTTTCCGTTTCTTTCAGCTCTACAATCATCTCCAAAATAACCATGTGTCAGATGTGAAACTGAGCTGGAGACGAGTCAAAGCAAAACAGATTTTCCAAAAGCAACTTCCACCAGCCCTCGAAGGAAAAAGTGTGTGTCACGACATAAAGTAGTAGAATTTTACTTTGAATTAGATACATTTTCTTGCAAAATATCAGTAAAAAGAGGCCAGGTTACGAAAGAAATTATATCAGGACTAATAGCTGAATGCATCAAGCAGTATGTTTAGTCATGTTAGTGGCTCACATTTTGCTTGTTTTTGCTTGTTTTTTGTTTTTTTTTTGCTTATTTGTTATCTTTTAGAATAATAGAATCTTTGATGTTTTTGGCTTTCTTTTCTCTTTTGTGGCCTTGTGTTATGATGTGTGATAATATTACTCCCAGCAAAGATATAATTATCTTGTACTGCAAATTATGATGATGATGGAGTTTGTTCATTGGTTACCATGGCGACACAGCAGTCCGATTACAGACCCTTCTGAATTCAAAACAGAATATTAAAAGGACTGGTTGAACAGGCAAAACTTCCCTGCATGCCTTAAACACAATAGTTGGTCATTATGTGGCAGTACCCAGGGCCCATATTACACTATTTCTCATCTGTGTTATAATGTTGTTTCCTCGTCAAAAACATACTCTGAGTTCTGTTTTGTTTCATTCATACTTGTTGAACACATAACATAATTAGGCTGAGTTCTTCTCTCAAACAAACAGCTTTTCACAAGAGTCAATTTTGTACAATATGTGACCTTTAACTTGTGTGAACCTCCTAAGTCATATTCTGGTAAAGGTTACACTGCTCATTAACATGATTTTTGTTTACAGTGTGCCATGGTAAAAGCCCGGATACACATTGTTTACATACTCCATGAGCATGAAAATGACATGGAAACTGTGTCAATGGCCATTGTGAGGGCTTCATATATTACATTCAAATCTAAAGAAATCCAACCTCAAGATTCAGCGTTTGTGTGTTCAGTTCAGATATTTCCCCATTAGAAAGGGACAACATGAAAACTGCAGTGTCAGGTCCAGGTATGTGTGTAATATTTTTATAGGTTTGATTTTTGTTGTCAAATGGAGGTTCACATAACAGAGGACAGGTAAGGAGTCTAAGGAGGAGTAAGAAGTTCTACTGTTTTAGTGATAGTCAGATTGGTCTGTAGTGGATCAGATTTTTGTCACTGTCTGTATACAAATGATAAAAATTAAATACTAATACTAAATAAATGCATGATACATGCTAAAGGTGTCATTATTTATTTAATTTTCAGAATCAGATTCAAAATGTTTTATTGTTGTCAGGGAATAAAAGTCACAACCCACAGGTGTTTAAAAACTATAGAATGCTGCTCATTGTATGTATGTATATTAAGTTAGTATGTATATGAATTTATCCCCCTGGGTTTAACGTCACTTTGTATTTGCACTATTTGTATGAAATGCAAATGTATATATTAAAAATAAATAAATCAAATTGTTGACTGTCCTGCAGGTATTTTTCTACTTTTAATCTTGGTCAGTGGGACAGAGAGCCGGATTCTGACAGTTCCAGGTAATGACAAACACCAGCTGTAACTAAACATAAATTACATTAAAACATATTTCCAGTATCATTTCTTTTACTGAAGAAAAACATGCTAGTATTGGAACATCTGGGATGGTGTAAAACATTTTCCTGAACTACATGGAAAAAGTCAGATACAGGGTCGATAGAAATAAATAGCTTGAAATACAAACAAAAAACAAAGGTGATCTCAAAGGGCCACATGTATCTGAGTATAATTTGTCTTGGCCAAAACTGATGCTTTAAGCCATGTTATGATGTTACTTCCTCAAAAACATACCTGGAGTTGTGTTTTGTTTCATTCACACGTTTGAGTAATCCTGCATTATTAGAATATCTACATCTCAAAATACTCTATTCCACCTTGTGATGTGGTAGTTTTCAAATTAAGAGCTATTTTTTTAACCTTTAATGCAGTAGAGATTTGCAATTCCAGAACTGAAATTATCCAAATGATTCTAGTGAAGGAGGATGGAGTTTAAAAATACAGTGGAGCACTTCCTGTATTACCACATGACATCACAGAGCTTTGTGTTTGAGAGAAGAACCTAAATATGCAGGATTTGTGTGTTAAACTTGTGTGAATGAAACAAAACACATGAGGAAACAACATTATAATACTGATCAAAAATAGTGTAATATGGGCCTTTTAAGTTATTCCATGCTTCTTTTTTCTTTGCACAGTGCATCACAAGTATCACCTGGTGTGTATTTCTCTGAGTTGGACTGAAGCTCAGACTTACTGCAGAACACACTATGTGGACCTGGCCACAGTGAACAACATGGTTGAGCACCTGGAAGTCCTCCAGCTCTTCCCCAGGGACTATTTGTTTGTGGTGTGGGTGGGTCTGAGGAAGTCCCCCCTAAAGTCCCCCAGGGCGTGGACTGAAGACTGGGCTCTGGAGCTTGTGGATCAGGTGTGTGTTTGGACGATACTTACATGCTTACATACTTAAATGAATCTAGTAACATTATATTACTACACTATTTACAGTCTGAATAAAGCAGTACATAGTGCAATGTACCGAAGTGAGTGGGATGTGAAATTAAACAGAAAAGGCCAGAAATATCCGAATATTTCCATTTTGCCTTTCTCCAAACAGCAGTTAATTAATTAATTGGATTTATATAACACCTTTCAAAACACCCAAAGAGCATTACTCATTCACTCCACACTCGGTGGTGGAAAACTACTATTGTAGCCACAGCTGCCCTGGGGCAGACTGACGAAAGCGAGGCTACCAATCCATGCCACCACCAACACTCACACACCACATTCATACAAGGTAATGTGGGTGAAGTGTCTTACAATTATTTACAGTAATTATTATATATTTACAAGACTTTCTAGCATTTTCCAAAAGTATAAACTGTTTATTCTTGATAATGTATGAAGCCATCATGAAACACGTTTGAATTTTGTTTGGGCATAACTTTAGATCTAAGCGTAGCCTAACCTTGTTGTGAGATTTAGAAACTGTCTGTTGTCTCGCCGTCTTGCCCATCTTCCAATCTTTTCTTCCAACTCAGGTTAAAGAGCAACTTACAGATGCACTGCGTAACATTTCTAATGAAGTCCGCCATCTGCTTGTCTCCATGCTGTTATTGCTTTGAATGTTTCATAGTATAGAGTAAACCTATCTCTCACAAGGAAGACAAGCAGGTTACAGCACTAAAGTACCGTTCAGATCTGTGGATCTGTTCACAGAAGGAGCAATATTTTGAGCAATAGAAACACCTGTAATGAATAAATACTAGATGGATATGTTTAATGTCATTACATGGAACATTCCGACAAAGGAATAACAACTCCATAGAGACAAGGTAGCGAGAGGTAGCAGACCTTTCACCAGAAAAGTTACACAGTGCGTCTTTGCTATGATATCCAAATGTAATAGCATGAACACAAGCAGGTCTAGTAACCCCATGTACTGACAGCACTGTAATGTTATAAAAAATAAAGAAAGTATATGTCCAGTGAAATTCTGGCTCGGGATTATTGTGGTTACGAGTGGGCCTTTTTTGGAGTTTGTCCTAGTAGGTTAAAGACTGACTGACGCCATGGGGAGAGGAGAGAAAGAGGAGTTAGGTAGTTAAACAGCTCCCTCTAGTGGACGCAGACAGTTCAAGTTTAGAAAGTACTGTACAAAGTACTGACTTGAGAACTGAGTTTGAAGTAAGAATGTTTGTGGTACACTAGTAGTTTACGCTTAGTTGTATTGTTGTTGTTATTAATAGTATTTCCAATCTATTGCAATAAAACTTTTAGATTTTGGATATGAGTAGACCCTTCTTTCAGTAAGCATTTTTTTTTTTTTCCAGTTGTTGAAAGGTTAGATGTGTTGATCTACAAATTGCACTCAGAACTAAACAGAACTAAAAAGATCAAACAATACAGCTTGTCAAATTTACGGTAAAACTTGCAGCTGTGGTGCCATTTTTTCACCCTAAAAAATACAGTGACCAATGGCTTGACGATAAGGTATTCTAACTGTAAAAATAACCGGCAGCTGTGGTTGCCAAAATATCACTGCTTGACATGCAGTAGAACATGTTATAAAATACACTCACTACTATTATATAAAACAACACAGCAGACAGCTATTTAAACATTTTTTTAAATATATTTCCAAAACTGGACTAAATTGCAAGTTATACTCCAGTTTCCAAAGGCTTAACCCATCAGTTTGTAGAACACAACAAGAAAAGTCCTTCATGACCAATATTGTAAACTGAGCCAAACAGTACCTTTGAAACCAAGTGCTTAAACAGAGTGTCCTACTAATCTTGACGTTCTTCCAAAAGCTATAGTGATCAAATTCAACATATTTAGGCTGGGTTCTTCTCTCAAAAAGAAAACACACTGTTCCATCTTGTGATGCCATACAGGAAGTGCTCCACTGTACTTTTAAACTCCATACACCTTCGCTAGAATCATTTGGATCATTTCAGCCTTGGAATCTGTACTGAACTAAAGGTAAAGGGGCAGCTGCTAACTTGAAAAGTACTGTGTGACATCACAAGGTGGAACAGAGCATTATTAGCTTTGGAGAGATACACAGACTAATAATGCAGCATTACTCAAATGAGTAATGAAACAAAACAATTCTGGGTATATTTTTGATGTGGTAACAACAGTCTAACATGGCTTAAAGCAGCAAGAGTCCATTTTGCACAATATAGGACCTTTAAGAAAAGCAAACACTGGGGCAATCTATGGACCTGCTCAATGGCAGGTGAATAACACCAGAGCAGACCCACCAAGGCTGGAGAGAGAAGACCACAGCAACCTCCCTGAACAGTATCCAGTCACCATCACAGTGGCAGACATTCAGGAAAGAGTCTCAGGCATAGAAAATTGGACAGCACCAGGCCCTGACATGATCCACACATACTGGCTAAAGAAGCTCACTGCTCCCCACGAGCGCCTGGCAGCACAACCAGCTGCTAAGGGATGGGACTCACCCTGAATGGCTAACCCAAGGGCGTACGATCCTGATCCTGAAGGATCCCTCAAAGGGTACAGTCCCATCCAACTATCAGCCAATAACCTGTCTCTCCACAACATGGAAGCTCATGTCAGGCATCATCAGAAGGACATCGGCAAAAACACCAGGGGAGCCAAACACCAACTCCTGGGTGACTGAACAGTCGCCCGTGACTGCAGAACCTGTCAGACCAACCTGTGCACTGCCTGGATTGATTACAAGAAAACCTATGACTCAATGTCACACACATGGATCACTGAGTGCTTGGAGTTGTACAATATTAATAGGACTCTAAGGGCGTTCATTGCAAACTTGATGCGGTTGTGGAAAACCACCCTTGAAACCAATGGCAAGCCACTTGCACAAGTGTCCATCAAATATGGCATATACCAAGGAGACGCACTGTCCCCACTGCTGTTCTGCATAGGTCTGAAGCCCCTCAGCCAAATCATCGACCGCACTGGCTATGGATACCGACTCAGAAACGGGGCCACCATCAGCCACCTCCTCTACATGGATGACATCAAGCTGTACGCTAAGACGGTGTAAGATGCTGGCAGAGAAAGCATACATGGAGTGACACAATCAAGTGGTGGGCATAGTGTACAGAAACATCTGTGTAGAGTACGGGCTGGAGACCCCAAGGTCAAGGTGGGGAACACCTCCGAAGGTTGCAGAGAATGACAGAATGGTGATGGCGAACCAACCAGACATAGTGGTGGTGGATAAGCAACAGAACAAAGCCGTGGTGGTGGACATTGCAATACCAAGCGATGGTAATATCAGGAAAAAGGAACACGAGAAACTAGAGAAATACCAGGGGCTCAAGGAAGAGCTGGAGAAGGCCTGGAAGGTGAAGGCATCAGTGGTGCCTGTGGTGATCGGAGCACTTGGGGCTGTAACCCCCAAACTGGAGGATTGGCTCCAGCAGATCGCAGGAAAAACATCAGACAAAAAACATTTAAAAACAGAGACTAGACCAGTTACTCTCTCGCACAATGGACATTGCATTTGCCAATAATGTAAATATAGTGTATAATCATTTATTTTAAATTTGTTTTTGTAGACATATAAATGCACACTTTTCCAAATAGCAGCCATGTACTCTACTTAGAATAATACATAAATATAAAGAAAAACATAAGCCGTATATCAATTTTTACCATTGTTTTTATTGAGAGAAGAATCACAGTTTATCTTAAATACTGCATTCTCTGCCCAGTGCAGTGATACTTTTAATTCTGTGAATTATCTGAGTTTGGTTTGTGAGTTCATATGTGTCACCAGGCTCCACATTAGTTTAGGTTCAAGCAGAGTATGATGGTTTTGCATCAAGGACTTGTACCCTAAATACTACATGTACTGCCAAAGATTTACAAAAGCAGCAAAACACATAGAACAGTGCATTGTTTGACTCTCCCAGTTTTTATTCTGTGATACATATATGAGTTATTGATATAATTATATCATGTATTGTATGTACTAGTGTGTGTTGATCTTAATTCTATAAGTCACTAAAGTGTTTTTTTTTTTCTTCTTCTTTTCAAAAGTTTTCCATGGGTGATGTGCTAGGATTTAAGACTGTCCAGTGGGGTTTGGGTATAAATAGCAGAAGGTAAGTGTTTCTTCTCTTTTTCAAGTAAAAAACATGATATTTAAACATGAATATCATTGTAGGAAAAGGTCGGTAGAAAGGGTGTGTATCAAACTGTTTGTTAAATTAGTGCGATTATCTGATAACTCACACCTGTTTTGTAACCCTGCTCTTCAGAGGGTCAATCCTCGTCTTTAAAAAAATGTACCGGCAGATCGCTGAATCATGCCAGAGTTACGATTCTGGTTTCACAGGAAACCACACAAAAGCAAACTAAATGGTTTGCTGCACAATATTTAAAGTGATAGTTTGTGATTTTGAATTTAGTTCAGTTTTAGTAAATGCCTGTTATTCCAGTATAAACTATTTTACGACTTCTAAAATAGAAGCAGCTTGGATGAGCTGCGAAACGTTTTCGACCAAATAAACTCTGTCCAGTTGACAAATTAAATTTCTCCTTTTGCCATATAAACTAAATGTTATATGGATCCACAAGTGAACATAGAACTGTAACACATCCTGTATTCAGTTTCAACTACCAGATACAGCTTTAGTTTTCAAACTATCACATTAAATGATTTAATCACATTTAAAAAAATAAAACTTATTCATCATCGTCATCATCGTCATCATCATCGTCATCATCGTCGTCATCATCGTCGTCATCGTCGTCATCGTCATCATCATCGTCGTCATCGTCATCATCATCATCATCGTCATCATCATCGTCATCATCGTCATCATCATCGTCGTCATCGTCATCATCGTCGTCATCGTCATCATCATCATCATCATCGTCATCATCGTCATCATCATCATCATCATCATCATCATCGTCATTATCTGGGTCAATCTTGCCTGAAAGAACATCCTCGATCCACTGCTCCAGTTCGTCAGCAGTGGGCATTTCATCATCGTCGTCCATTTCCAGCCACACACTGTCGGCCTGGGAAAAAGGTTAAAAATAAAGACCCTGAAACAAACTTATAACTTTAAAAATAATTAATTAAAACTCAATTTATTGAGCAATTTATTACAAAACCTCAAATGTATAGAACATAAAAATATGTTAACATGTTGACTACCCATATATAATCTAGTTCTAGGGCTACTTTTGTGGCTACCTAGCTCACACAATGAGCAATTTTCAAAACATTTTGTTTTTTTAAGGTCAGTTTTTAACATCATATCATGGGATTTAACTAACTAAGAAGTGCAGCATGTGCAGTTCAAAGGACACAAGAAAGAAACTGTTGGATTGTGTGAAATTTGGTGTTTTTTTCCTCTATCCATGGAGACTGTGCTAGAGGCTAGCTGATGACCTAGCTATGGACATTTGAGATGCTACAGGTTTTTCACACCATATGTGGCAGCAAATGTGGCAGAAGACCTTCCAGAGGAAAGACTCTAAGACCTTCCAGAGGAAATACTCTGAGGGAATGAACCATTTCATCACCAACCAAAACACATAAGTGGCATAAGAACAAGGCCTTTCCTGTGATGTTTACCTGGCTCGCCCTGGACACTACTATGATGCTGCAGAACACAGAGAAGGGACACTTTCAGCTCTTCCTCTCCTCAAACTGCCCTGACACAGATCTGCTGCTCCACCTGACCAATCCTCCTGTTAAACTGAGACCTCTGACTGAGATACCAAGGCAACTGAGAATCGCAGTACGTTGCTGCAGTACGTTGCTGCAGCAAATCTTGAATTTCCCTCGAGATCAATAAAGTCTCTCTCTCTCTCTCTCTCTCTCTCTCTCTCTCTCTCTCTCTCCCTCTCTCTCTCTCTCTCTCTCTCTCCTCTCTCTCTCTCTCTCTCCCTCTCTCTCTCTCTCTCTCTCTCTCTCTCTCTCTCTCTCTCTCTCTCTCTCTCCTCTCTCTCTCTCTCTCTCCCTCCCTCTCTCTCTCTCTCTCTCTCTCTCTCTCTCTCTCTCTCTCTCTCTCTCTCTCTCTCTCTCTGAAGTATAAAGAAAAATGAAAGTCATCAGAGTGTCTAGAATGAAAGACTAATAATCTGGGTTGACGTTATTGGTAGTCCTTCTAAATTAAGAAGGCACTTAAGTGGCTTCCAGAATCAGAACCATATTGCATTGACACTACAAATCCTGCAGAATTTTTTGTTAGATAATTTTCTTACATCTTCAACATCAACAACGCCAATCTGAGGAGATGCAAGGTCAATGCCGAATGTCTTCTCCCAATAAGGAACCAGCTGTAAAATAAGACAACAGGGAGTTAGTATATGTATTTTTTCATGTAATTATTAAACCTAATACCATCTTCTTCATCATCATGTGAGTCATGTATTATGTAGTTTGCCATGAATCACTGTTCATACCAGGGGGAACAAGTCTGGGTCAATCCAGATGATGCTGAGGTTAGGGTTGTCTGTGTTCTCACGAGCGACCTCCTTCAATATTTCCAGGAATTCAAAACCATCTTTGAAAACCACATTATTATTGATTATGTTTTATTTTTGTCAAGAGCATTATTTGTAGCATTTTTGAGGTACTACATTACCTGGGTCATCTTCCTCCGCAAACGCCACAATGTGCTCTCCATTTATATCATCCTCCTATGAACCCAAAGGTAATTATCATAACTTTATTTTCCACCACTGAACAGAAATTGTGAGCTTCTTACCCAGATCTCGTACATGCTGTGAGGTTCAAGTTTCCTCAACGTGGGCCTGCACATTTGGAAGTAAAATTAATCTTGATTAAATTTGAGATATGTCTGAATAACTTATTGTGGTGTTTTGCAGCCACCTTAGACTTAGACTTAGACAAACTTTATTGTTCCACATGGGAAATTATTTGGACATAGTAGTTTACACATCACAGTATATTATAATAACAAAGAGCAAAAATATAAATGGTGACCTGTCATGCTGCTCAATGTATTCCACCAGCTCGTCTTCGATGTACGGTTTTCCAGGGATGGTCACAGGCTCCTCCATGAACGGCTCATAAAAGTCCACTTCATTCATCTTCAGCTTCAATTTTTTGGCAATCTGAAATTTTGGATAAGGTATAAAAGAATTCAGTGACACATCTCATGAATCTTACCTATCTGTGCCCTCAGATATGAAGCAAACAGGTTTAACTTAAATATTGATTGTACTGATAACTGTTATGTTCTTGATTGATTCACAGTTTATACTTTGTTTTCTTATATGGCTCACATGCCAAATATTCAGAAAGTTGAAGGAGCATCTTGTGTTTCTGGCCTCAAAGCATGGTAACCAACTCATATGAGTTTCGAAATATGTGTAAATCAATATGAGTGCATTTCCTACCTTTAACCTAATGTTAACCTTGTATGTAACCTCGTGTCCTGAGGCGAGGGCAAGCTGATAACATTAGAGAAGTTTCTGGGTGAGTTTGGCTATGTTGTCTGATGACATGAGAAGTCATATGGTGTGAGCGACTGAAAATTAGATAGAATAGATAATAAAGCTATGCCTTTTTATTCTGCTGTTCCTAAGGATGCACCAATCTGATACTGAAAATTTTGCTGAATCAAATATCGGCTTCCAAATATTGGTTTCATCTGATAGGTTGGACGTATAAATGGATGTAATATTTGAATTTGTATTTATTTTTATTTATAAAAGGCAGTTCTGTAGTTATTTGAGAGACAAATAATAGCTCCATTACACATTTTTTTTGTTTGTTTGTTTGTTTTAAGGAAATAAACTCTGCATTGGTATTGGTTAATATTAGATATCAACAGATATTTAAAGCTATATTATTGAAACCAGTATCAGAACTGAAAAAGCTGAATCAGTGCACCCCTAGTTGTTTCATATGATATTGTTGCTGGGGAGAAGCCCTAGTAATACTTAAGTTAATTAGTAGTGTTTTATTACTTACTAACTATTACAAACCTTGGCGTCAAATGTGGCGAAGAATTTGACAAAAGGATGAAACTCCTCTGCGGCATCGTCGTACTCAATGAAGTCTAGAGGATGAAAGAAATCAAATATTATTCAGTGTTTTATGCTAAGTTTGAATGATACTGTTGAGATCACTTACGGGAGGATTTTTCGCTCTTGAAGTAGCCGACCAGCTTGATGACCTCGTCCATGTTGTAGAAGCCCTTGAGCTCACGTTCATTGTCAATGATCTCGACCGGGTCCTCAATCACCTATAAGACAATGACTCCTTCAGTGTGCTCAACCCCAGTCAGCTGATCAGTTCTAATGATACTTTGCACTGACAGAATGTTCAGAAGTTACCTTAGTGACACAATGCACACATTAGCAATAACCACCAAAAAAGTTTTAAGATTGTCTGAAAACTAAAGAAAAAAATACAAAATGGATTTAAACAAGACATTTTCAGGAGCCTGTAATCAATGAGTGTTCATGGTCCTGTTTAGGTGTTTGATTTTCAACAAAAAGATGAGAGTGACTAACTGAAAAACTGTTGGCTAGCTTTTGACTGCAGTATTATTTGAGATGGACTTGTTTAACAGCACAAATTAGCTAGCCTGTTTAACTTACGTCAGATTGTGTTAAAAAATCAGATTCAAGTCTAACTTGAGTGACAGAGCTTCAGACAGAGCAGTGCCTTCAATTAGCACCACGTTGATGACATTACTATATTATCAGATTGTACATGAATCAAACATGAAGCACAATCAAGCCATAATTACATAAACTTACATCATACAGGAACTCCACCAGAGTGTCTGCAGCCAGTTCTCCATCGTATTCAATGATCTCATTATCAGCAAACACATAGATGCTCTCCACCTCATCCAGACCTGAAAAGATAGATGGACATTTTTATTAGGTGTCTTTACTAGTTTTTAAGATTTTCTTTGAACTCTTTAAAGGGCCAGTATTACGCTATTTTCTGATCTAGGTTATAATGTTGTTTCCTCATCAAAAACATACCTGGAGTTGTGTTTTGTTTCATTCACACATGTTTAACGCACAAACTCTGCATATTTAGGCTGAGTTCTTCTCTCAAACTGAAAACACTGTGATGTCATGTGATAATACAGGAAGTGTTCCACTGCATTTTTAAACGCCATACACCCTCACTAGAAACTTTTGGATTATTTCAGATCGGGAATTGCCAGTCTCTAAGGTAAATCGGACTTGTTAACTTGAAAACTACCACATTATAACTTAAAATTTAGTAGACTTAAAATGTTTCATATCCATGTTCTATTTGTAAGTACATTACATTGTTGTATGATCTTAAAATTGTCTTTGTTTTCAAGGACATGCAAATCCTTACCTAGCTTCTTGGCAACAGCAGCAGCTTTCTTTTCATCAACAAGAGCAAATCCAATATCTTGGTCCTCCATATCATCCAGAACCTGAGCTGCAAGCTGAGCACACAGACAAGAGAGAGGTGGGAGTAAGGGCTTAGGGAGAAAGATGGCATTAAATAAACTCATTTAACAAGCACACTTTGTAAATACCAACACAAGTAAATGCTTTTTTTTTGTTTCCACAGATTCACAGCTTTCATATTCATTTCAGTGCCTTAAATGCAGAAGCTGTGGATTGCTGCCTTGCTTTTTCTAAATCCAGTGAAACCAAAACCAACAATTGACAGCGCTCCTGACCGGTGTGACAGGAGCATGGGCTGCGCCTGCACCAGAACAAGAGGGGCACAACTTGAGCCAGCTATGTCGAGGGGAAGAGTCACTGTGACAGGTGCAATGGAAGAGAAACCACTACAAACATGCATCCACATATTTACACTGACTGTAAATATCTCTGATGTGTTCAGGTCCCTCTTTCTCTCGACACCCTTAAAGCACTTTCCATAAAAGTCTCCTTTAGCCTTGTGTTTAGATTTGAAACGCCTTTTTAGAATCCAGTGCTTATAAATGTCAACTGACTCTGCAACAAGGTTAAGAGGCAAAAGCAGTCTGTAGAGACAGCAAAGCAGCAGGTTCAGTTACAAGGTCTTGCAAATGGATTGCATTCAGTTGCGTCCAAAAGCCCAGCAATCTCTCATGTTGTGTTTTTTTATGTTTTTACAGCCAGAGAAGCTCTTAGTCAGTACTGTCCAGTAAAGAGGTGACAAAAATCATGATTGATCGTTTAAATCATGAAACTGGAAAATTAATTTAGATATTTTTGTAGTTGATATAATTTTTGTGGGACACTACAAGCTTATAATATTAGATATATGTCATATTTAGCCTTAAATTAAGAATTTAGAACAATGTCTTTATAGTAAGTTAGTACAGAAAAGCATAACGGCCAACTCTTCTCATGCTGCTTTCAGTGAATAAATGGATGTACTGCCATAGCATATTAGAATACATGTTAAACGTAAGTGTGGTGTTGTACACAGATTCAGACATAATCCATTTCAAACAGACTTATGCAGCCAAAGCTGATGCTGCTTGACTTTGAAAGCAGTTCAGTCTCTTATGGTGGGTCTGTGGCGCCTGTGAATTTTTACCTTTTGCAATTCCCTCTTTGAAAACTAAACTGCAATCAAGGAGTAGAAGGGAACAGTCAGTGGGCGAGGAGTGGACCACAGCCCAGCCTAAAACACATGAGGCAGACCTCAACATACCTGAAAGACCTGCGCGGCTTGACTCGTGATCAACTGAAACAAGAGGTAACGCTTTAGGAGCTGTGGCCTTCACAGGAACAGAGAAGGTCCACATTTAAGTAATAACAACAAAAAACATCAACAATATCTCTTCTGTTTACTCCAGCCCATTTCATTGCACTGTTTGCTTGTTCCATTCACTCTACAAGAAGGAACCATCTCATACAGACTCATCTTCTGAATGAATCAAGCCCCGGCCTTTTGGAAGCTGTATCAGTAGACTGTACATTATATTTTGCTTCTACTGTATGAGGTTGTTTCTTGGTCGCTTATGCCAATTTGAAAATGTTGAACAGTTTATTGAAGAAGTAAGTCAAAATATATACATTCTATTTTAGTTTTTTATGAATTTGGAAAGGTGTTATTCAAGGCCATTTAATAGTAATGAAGATGCCTTTTTGATAGTGCTTACAAACACGTTTTAATGCACTAGTCTCTGTACTGAATTATTTTAAGATGAATTATTTGTTGGTCTGAGTCATGAAGGAATTTAAATGATAAAACTGGATTTACTTTTTTGGGACATTTTCAGTTTGAAGAGCTTTGCGATTCACATTTTTGGCCATTCCCAAGATTGTCTAGTCCAGGGAGGTACAAGAAATTTGTGTTTTTAGTTGATAATAAAATTGTAGCTCCAGAGAGCATACTTTGAACTTTATTTAACCTGCTTTTTAGGTTTCACGTTGCTAAAAATATAGAATCTTGAATGAGTTTTGCTTTATACATTACTCTAAAGCTTTAACTCCATTCCTTCTCTCCCACTGACCACACTACATGTCCATATGGGTCAGCCTGGTGTATTTATAAGAGTAGTGGAGTGGTAGGAGACTCAGTGGGCAGTTTTCCATCTATATAAGGTCTTGAGAAGGCATGTGAAGAGGCTGCACAGACTCTTGGAGGAGGCAGGCACATGTTACATACAGAGAGGGCGTGAGGTGATGAATGGGAGGGACACCTGACATGGTCTGACACACACATCCATCTCTGTCCACCACACATGCCACAGTGTTTCTGCCTCAAACAGATCTGCCTCTCAGAACCACTGACCATTAGGTAATAAAAGCCGGTTCTTTAAAGTGGAACTAAACACTAAATAAACTTTTTATTGCTACTAAGCTGTGTCTGTGGTGTTTTAATAGCCTTGACTACTGTTCTTAGTCTTTTTTTTGGTAGTTTTAGTGCAAACTAGGTCAATTTGCAGCTTTATGGCCAATAACAGTCAAAAAGTGAGCGTATGCTGCCTTCAGTAGCCACTGTGATTTCAAGTACTTGGTGACATCACACAATACTGCCCCGATTAAACTCATGTGTTCCTGAGTACAGAGACATGAGGGCAGAGTTTAACTAGTCTAGTCTAACTAGTCTGATGTAAACTAGGGATGTCACAGTATCAGATTTTAGTGTTACCTTCATATTGTGTGATAGATCCAGTGTGTAACTAGCTGTTGCTAGTTACCTGTCAATGTGATATAAATAGTCATATAAAAAATGAAAAAATTATTTTTGCTTCTAAAATTGTCAGGGTTTTTTTTTTTTTTTTTTTTTTCATACGATTATATTGTTGTCTGATTACCAAATAATCTTAACATCCATGTATGGACTGCTGATTGTTAAAGTGCAGAATTAGCTTTGGTATGTTAAGAATAAAGATCAGATAATGTTTAAAACCATAGCATTTGGTCATACAAATATTCAGCATAATTTTAATATCAGCACATCTTTTATAACAGTGGACCTAACATCCTCTGAGAAGGAACTGCCTTATAAGGAAAAATATAATTTATTGGTAAATAGAACTAAGTAATGATTATGAAATACTTAATAGAAGAACATGAACACGTAATCCCTTCACACAAATACACACAGTTTGAACCTCTTTTCTATGAACCTCTGGATATTTGATATGAAGAACATTTAAATCATCTTAAGGCAGTGAGTCATTTCCCTCATAGACCAAGTGTGAAATGTTATTATCTCTTTAGTGTTATGTCTATATTGACTTTGTATGTGTCTGTTCTGATGTCCAGTCCTTCATACTGACTCTTTCTGAATGTAAACGTCCTTTGACACTGGTCTAAACTGTGAGCTCAGAGGAGGTGCAGCTCAGATCATGTAGCCGCTGACATGCTACAGCTAAAGCTGCATTTAGAGCTACAGGCTCAAGTTACTTCCGCTGGCTATCCCACAATAACAGCACAAACCTTATTTTGCTTTAAAAGAGGGTCCTCTAAATGGCCATCCAAAAATCTAACATATACCATCAAACTTGAAAATAGAGCTGTTTTTATTTGTTTCGAGTGGTTTACCTAACAACCATTTCATTCAGACATTCAAATATTAAATTGAGCAATTCATCTTTCATTAAAATGGGTGATATTGTATACTTTGCAAGATACTATTGAGGCTTGAAACATTAGAAAATAACAAAAACACTTGATAAAAATAAAATAAAAAACTTAGAGTCTAACACATGTAAGTGGTGACTGTAAGTAGACACGAGAGACAAGTAACTGACACCATTAGGCCAAGTTACAGGTCAGATCTGTGGAGATGTAACCCACTCACACTTAGAACACACATTTTTCACTGAATTTTTTTTTTTTAGCAATAAATAGATGAGTAATTAATACATGTACAACAGACAACAGTTGAACATTTCAGGTGATGTAATAATATCTCCATGGAGACAATTAGGGTACGTGGCAAAAAAATTACAGTGCACCTTTATACTTATCTAAGGCATCTACAGTACAGGCATGTTTAGCACATTTCAAATCTAATGCAAAAATATCGTCACAGTCAGGAGAAGGAAAAACATCAGTATCTCCCACACCTACTTTACATTTACAGTCATGTTGTGGGGACTTGGGGGGGAAAAAACAGAGTGGCTATTTTGACAAATCCCTGATCCAAAATAGCCTGTGTTGTGGTACATTACTGTGGTGCTAAAATGAGAGGTTATTTAACATGTACGAAAAAGTCTGTAGAAATCTCAGAGCCACGTAAGTGTCAGCGACCATCTGTGTATGACTCACTACAGCGAGAGGAGCTACTCTGAATATCATGGAAATCTCTTGATTTCACAAACCAGCGTCTGAAGGTGGTCATAACTTAAAGGTGCATTGTGTAACTTTTCTGGTGGCGGGTCCGTAAAATGCTTTTCTCCATGGAGATGTTATTGCTTTGTTTGGAATGTTTCACAGTATGGTATTAAGCCTTTCTATCTTCATGGAGACGAAACGAGATCAAGTTAAAGGTCAGACCTGTAAAGAGGCAACCCCGTTCACTGTCAGAATCCCTGTTTTTCAAGGTATTTTTGAACTATAAAACCACCTGTAATTGAATAAATGTAAAGTAATGCTGTTTAATGCCACACTGTGGAACATTACAGGCAGAGCATTGAAATATACATTGAAACAAGCAGGTGACAGACCCCCAGACAAAAAGTTGTATAGTGCATCTTTAAAAATGAATTATTATATTATAACTGCCTTCATAAGAAAATAAGAAGGTAAGAAAAAAGAAGAAAAGAAAAATAAGAAGAGAAATATTCCTACAGCGGGCATGAGTAGACACTCTTCAGGTCTTTCAACGAGCACAGCAAGTTACTGGAGATCTTCTACCAGTCTGTGGTGGCCAGCGCCCTGCACTTCGCTGTGGTCTGCTGGGGGAGCGGCACCAGTAAAAGGGACATTGGATGAATTGACAAACTGATCTGTAAAGCTGGAGACATTTGTCACAGTGAGGGACAGAAGGACACTGGACAAACTGCTCTCCATCATGGACACTCCTGCTGACCCACTGCACCAGACTATAGAGGGACAGAGGAGCTCATTCTCCAACAGGCTCCTACAGCTCCACTCAAACAGTGAGAGACACAGGACTAGATTCACTGATACTTTGCAGTCACTCTGGGGGGGTACTGCATGTATAGCTGTGGCATAATGTTCATTAATTACAATGGTGACACAATGCACACATTATGTCAAACACAGCACATTTTGGTGATCAGTGCAAGAGTTCATGGTCCTGTTTAGGTGAGAGCGATTGACTGAAAAACGGTTGGCTAATGGGGACTTTTTTAAGAACACAAATCAGATCACCTGTTGTAGTCCAAACAACTAACTCAGTTGTTTCTGGTCAGATTGTGTTAAAATAAAGCTCAGATTAAAATCTAATAGAGCTTCTGACAGAGTAGTACCTTTAGTTAGCATCACACCCCCAGGGAATGTTCGTGACATCAGCTGCAAAGTACCATACTCCATAACTGTAACTTCATCTTTGCACGGTTTCTCCTTAACCCCACCTCTTGTATATAGCCTAGATATATTGTATTTACTGGTGCCTTATTTGATAACATCCTCTTGCTATTTTTGCTACTTATTTTGAATATATTATTACCATTTAGTCTGGGTCTGGTGCACAGAGTAATGGGCAGCGTGCTGCCCCCGCGACCCAGCCGGATTAAGCGGGAGAAGATGGATGGATGGATGGATGGATATTACCATTTATATTTTTGCTCGTTGTTACTGGCCTATATTTTATTGTAATGTGTGATGTGCTACTGTGTCCAAATAATTTCTCTTGTGGATCAATGAAGTTTGTCTAAATCTAAGTCGAAGATTTGTTGAGCCTCTGCATTTTTTGTGCCAAATTATATACTTGTGACTAAATTATTATATGACTTCTCGATAAACAATGCTACCACATAAACAAATTTAACCCTATTTAATTTGTGCTGATGGAGGACACGTTAAAATTGATGCCTGTTTTGTTTCATGTGGATAGGCACAGTAATTAAAGATTGACCCCACACAGAACAAAACATCTGCAAAATCTTCAGTTCATTTGGGCTTTTTAGAAATGTATAATGTCACGTGAACTGAATCTACTGCACTCTGTGGTGTGGTAAAAACATGTACAAGGATGAACTTTTCTGTTGTATTTAGAAGGCATGTCTGCAGCACAATATTGATTTGATTCAGTGAAATACTTTGAAAAAACTCATAGCTAACTCCTCATCTGTGCTCAGTCGGTACCATCAGTCTTTTGGTGGCATAAATGTCTGGGTTTGACGTCACACTGTGAATTTTTTATGCCTCACCATAATTCTCGTTTTTCTCATATGAATTAGTGATGTTACATTTCCTGAGTCCAATGTAGATTTTTCATTTATAACAGATTAGAAAATAGGACCTTTCGTGAATATTTAACTAAAGAATAACTAATGAAGAAGTCAAACACCTATTCACTTTATTGCATTAAAGGTGCACTGTGTAACTTTTCTGGTGGAGGGTCCGTCACATGGAGATGTTGCCTTGAATGTTCCACAGTATGGCATTACATTTATCACTACGGAGACAGGAAGTAAGGCCGTAGGACCAAGTTACATGTCAGATCTGTGGAGAGGTAAACCACTCACAGAAAGAAATCAAGTTTTTAAGTCAATATCTCCATATCTCCATGAAGACAAGCAGATGGCGGATCCTCCACCAGAAAAGTTACACAGTGCACCTTTAAATTTTAACATTACATCATTTATTTGTTTACATTTTTGTAGATTGTGTTGTTATAGTGACAGTGAAGTGCAGTCTACATACAGTTTATGCCTCCCCTACTTCCCCATGTATATTTTGAGCTTGTAATACTAGTTTCTAAATCACTGGTTGGATTTCACACGAATTTTGATGGTATTTTGAGTGCACTTTCTTCCCAGTGGACAGAGATGGGTTTTCAAGAGCGTGATGCTGTTGCTAAGGGACGCCCCATTCAAGCTTTATTGTTCACGGCTGTTTGAAGAAGCTCTAGTACTTCAAGTGTCTCTCCCTAATAGACGGTACACACAGTGGCTATCATATAACTATTCATTTACAAAGTGAGGACGGGTCTAATTTTAAAACAGGCACAATGGTTTTCCTAATGTGATGAGTGTGGGTTTTGTCTTGACACTAAAGAAATTCTCTGCCTATGGCTTGTGAAAAATATATTTAATTAATGCTTATTTATTTTAGGCACATGGGATATTAAAGGTCCCATATTACGCAAAATTAACTCTTCTGAGTGTTAAGTGATGTTAGAATGTTGTTACCTCCTCAAAAATATACCTGAAGTTGTGTTTTGTTTCATTCACACATGTTTGAGTAAACCTTTCTCCAAAGCTCAAAATGCTCTGTTCTACCTTGTGATGCTGAGCAGAGATTAGCAACTCCAGGATTTAAATTATCCAAATGATTCTAGTGAATTCTAGTGTATAGAGTTTAAAAACACAGTGGAGCACTTTCTGTGCCATCACAAGGTGGTACAGTTTTCTTACTGAGAGAAAAACTCGACTAAATATACAGGATTTGTGTGATAATAATAGTAATAATAATAATAATAATAATAATAATAATAATAATAATAATAATAATAATAATTATTATTATTATTATTATTATTATTATTATTATTATTATTATTATTATTATTATCAGTGTTATATCAGTATATCTCCCCATTTTCTGAAAAAGTCCATATCACTGTATCCTATTGTTCTGTATTTGTTTCATTACTTGTGACAGGAATGCAGAGTCATGTTTTTGACAAATGGGAAATCACTCTTGTGAGCAGGTCAGGCCCAGAGCTGTCTGTTCAGGTCATTTACAGCTATCAAATGTTTAGAGGCAATTTCACCAAAGCCATTTAGAGCTCTGACACGCAGACAGCAGAGAGCTGAGAGCAGAGAGCAGACCTGTTTTTGTCCAAATATCAGGTCAACCTCAAATTTCAACACTGTCACAGAACGGGCCACACACTATATTCAGCCATGTAACTTTTTGTTTGGGGGTCCGTCACCTGCTTGTTTCTATGGATATGCCATTGCTTTACCTGTAATGTTCCACAGAATGACATTAAACAGCAGCTACCTTACATACTTACACATACAGGATTCTGACTGTGAGCGGGGTTGCCTCTCTACAGATTTGACCTGTAACTTGGTCTGGTTTGGTTTCCATGATGATGGAAAGGTGTAATGCCATACTGTGAAACATTCCAGACCAAGCAATAACATCCCCATGGAGAAAAGCAGTTGGTGGACCCTCCACCAGAAGAGTTACACAATGCACCTGTAAAGGCTGTGTTGTACTATGAGGATCTCACTGTGGACTCAACCTTGACTAAAAGTCATTCACACGCATATTCATTAGGAGCTATATATTTATTGTTATATTGTAATTTACGAGCTATAGCCATTTCCCTTGAAGAGCAAAAGTCTTTAAAATCTTAATAAATCTTCTGTATACACCTAAGTATATAGCAATGACGTAAATTTAAAAATGTCAATGTAAAATGTTAGGATTTTGCATCAGTTTTCTTTATTTACTTCCGAAGTAAAGTAGCATTTTGCTCAAGTTTACATTATCACAATATTAACTAACAGTTATGATTTTTCCTCATATTAAGCAGCCCAACTTAAAGGTGCACTGTGTAACTGTTCTGGTGGAGGGTCCGCTCATTCCTTGTCTCCATGGAGATGTTATTGCTTTGCCTGGAATGTGCTACAATTATTTCCATAAAATCAAGCATGTGACGCCACCAAGCTAAGTTACAGGCCAGATCTAAGGAGAGGTGACCATACTCACAGTAAGAATGCATATATTTGAAGGTTTTTAACAATAAAAGCATCTTTAATTAAATGAATGCAAGATGGATAAACTTAATGGCGTGCTGTGGAATATTCCAGAAGCCACCCCATGAAAGTTACACAGTGCAGCTTTAAAACATGGGCAGCAAAGAGAATAACTCACAGTAAAAACAATGCAGTTTTATTTACATTTTATTAAATATATTTCACGCGTCACTCTTCACATTCATATTTTGTAGGATGCAAACTTTATAGTCTCAAATAAGCCTGACGTAATAAAAAAAAATTTGGATTGCAAAATATTGCTGAAGAAAATATAGCAAAAGAGAAATTCAATTCAATCAACTGGACAAAAGTCTGTTTGACTGAATACGTTTCGCAGCTCATCCAAGCTGCTTCTTGAGTTCTGGTCAGACGGTGGACACTGCCTTAAATCTGCCTGAAGGGAGGAGCTAATTACACTCAAACAAACACATCTACTTGTTTACAGTTTCTGTTTGTTGGCTACAGGTTATTTCTTTGTTTAGGTCTGAGGATAGAGCTATTAATTCAGCCTTTTATGGCACAACTCTTATCAAATAGCCAAAAGGAAAAAAAAAAAAAATCCCCTGTAATGCATAGAAAATGTGCACATGATAAATACTGACCTCAAAAAGAGTGTTCCATCTGTCATGTATTAAAAGTCAATGTAGTAATTATCATAGGCTTTGTCCTAAACACCACTGGGCTGTAAATAAAACAGTGAAGTGAATCTGTTGTTAATCCTACTGACAACAGGTGGGTCTGAGGTCTGAGAATTGATACTTTGCAGCTGATGTCATCACCATTCTCTGGGGATGTGATGCTAACTGGAAGCACTAGTCTGTTAAAAGTGCTGATACTCAAGTTCGACTTTAATCTGAGCTTTAACACAATCAGGCCAGAAAAAGCCGGTCAGGACTATGACCGCTCGTATTGATCACTTTTATGTCAGTGTTTGCTAATGTGTGCATTGTGTCACCATGGTAACTGCTATACGTATATCTAATGGTGAAATGTTTAGAGCACCCCCAGCATGATGTCACTGCCTGAGCCATTAGCGTCCATGGACACTTACTGAACATAACTCCTGTCACTTCTCATGACAGCAGGTTTAACAAATGAGCTCTTAATTTAGCACCTCGTTCACACTGTTATAGGCTCTGTGCACACCGGCACGATAGCTCGCTCACTGTGTCTCAAAGCTAACAGCCACTTTTATTGAAACCATAAAACATAAAATAAACAACCTATTAAAATTCGGGGCTAAGATTCTTCTCCTATACTATGCAAAATTTACTCTCAAGAGCTTTAAGCCATGTAAGAATGTTGCTACCTCCAGAAAAACATACACTTCCTGTATTACCACATGGTATCACATGGTGGAGTGTTTTCCATTTGAGAGAAGAACTCAACCTAAATATGCAGGATTTGTGTGTTAACTCCAGGAATGATTGTGATGAGGAAACAACATTAGAACATAGATCAGAAAATAGCGTAATATGGGCTCTTTAATATTTTCTCTTGTCTGAAAACTCAAATTAAAAAAACCTATTACAACATCTGGCTCCCTCATCTTCAGCACCGTCCACTGACATTAAGTATGTACGGGCTCAGATTTATGAAAAAAGTGATGCTGGCAGTAACCATGACAACCCTCTGACCTTTGTACAGATTTCCCCGGAGATTGAAGATTATTAGCCAAGACAATGCAATAAAGACCCTTTACACCAGCATTAGGGGCCATGGATATGAGCTTCCTGCTCTACCTTTAAATTAATGTGATTGCAGCATTGTGCACTGAAGGAGAGTCATTTTCTTTTGCTTTTTTCCTGCTTTTTTACACTGGACAATTGTTTTTCTTTGAATATTGTAGTTTAGATATGATTAACACTGTGTAACTTTTCTGGTGGAGGGTTCGTCGTCAGCTTCTCTCCGTGCTGCCTGGAATGTTCTTACGCTCATTTATCTCTACTGAGACAGCAGGCGATGCCATAGGGCCAAGTTACATGTCAGATCTGTGGAGGGGCGAGCCCACTCACAGTAACAATGCAAGTTTTTAAGTCAATAAAAACCCATGTTATTGAGTAAACACAAGATGGATATGTTTAATGCCATACCTAGACAACATCTCCATGGAGACAAGCAGATGGCGGGCCCTCCACCAGAAAAGTTACACAGTGCACCTTTAAGCCTTTATTACCTCATTTAGTCTTTTAGTAGATGCTCATTTAGCCTTGATCTCCTCTTTAGTTTGTCCCATGTCCTGAGACTAGTGGGACTTTCAGCTCCTTTAGGGATCCGAATCATTTGGATCCTTCATGTCAAAGAGCCATTCAAAAGTCTGGCTCTTTTTATATTTAATTATATGACAGAAGCCAATGCAAGAACTCATTTTGACAACAAACTAATTACAGCAACTCAGGAAAATTTGCCCTACATTAAAACTTACGCTTCTCTAACTTCTGGCTAATAAAATGGAGTATCAACCCCCACACACCAATTTAAAACATTACATTAGGAACAACAAAAAACAGAATCTGACACAGAAGTAGCTCATGACAAGACAAGTAAAAAATGTCATTACATCAACAACACTGTCCGCTCCACCAGGGGTCAGCCATATTGGATTAAACTTTGCTAAGCATTTTGGCTTATAAAGAAGAAAAACAGATTTATTACTAACAGACTAACCCAAACCCTTTAGCCTGTGGAAGGTCAGATAGATTCTGTTCAGGGGTCCACTCTGCCATACTCCCCATCTATTCAGCAGCTTTCAATAGGACGGCAGCATGCAGGAAAAAGGTTGAGCGTGATATCTGAAATATGAGACCCGTTTGTCAAAGTTCAGAGGTCACACAAGAGATTAAGATATTATCAGTCACTCACAAACACTTCCAAATATAAACACAGAAGCATACGTTAGCTAAGGATTGAATTTGGTTATTTAAAACTTTACCAAACAGCAAAAGTAGCTGCTTTAGAACAGCTCTAGAGCAGATTTTTCAGGCAGAGAAGTAAAGCAGGGTGAAACTTCAACGCTCATTGAGATGCTTACAGATCTTTCTTCTGGTTTTGTAATGAGTTAAGTACTTCATTAGATGCAAACAAACCATGGTCTGATTGTTGCTTCAAGTGCTTCTTTTACAATATAGAGGAAAATGGAAATGTACTTCTTTGAAAGAATAAAGCCAGACATCCCAACTTAGTCATATAGACAAGATTAACTACATACAGTGCCTTAGTAATGGATGACTATGAGCATTTACTTTCATTTACCACAAAATGATATTGCTAATAAAGCTAATAATTAAGGATGTAAAAATAACTGACATATTGTGTTACTGTATCATCAAAAGTCTCTTAATAATAATGTGGGCCATCACAATATATCAAATTTCAAGTCTCTTTGCTTAAATTTATTGCAGCAATAGCTAAAAGAAACAGAAGGAACTACATATATGATAATTATTTGCGTTTCAGTTCAATTTACACAATGAAATTATTTATTAAGCACTTTTAAATCTTAACTCTTTGGTTTATGACAGAACCAAAGGTTTGCCAAGGCATTTTTTAAAAGAAAAAGTAGTATATTCACAATTTTGTTAGCCTCTACAAAATATCACAATAAATGTCGTACCGTGAGATGCATATCATAAAAATATTGTACCAAGAAATTTGGATATTGTTACATCCCTATAAAGCTAAAAGTTCCCTGAAAACTCCTCCCTTTTCTGTGTTGTCTTATTAGCTCTATAATGTCAGTCTGGAGGTTAAAAACATTGATAGAAATTGAATTCATCCCCTTTACACATATTTTGTGAAGGTGTTTTTTGACAATTTAACTTTTAGGATTTTTGCTTTTTTCAACTGTGAGGCCTAAGTCTTTGCAACATTGACTATTTTCTACGGTACACTGTGTTTCCGAATATATTTCTCAACAAAACAGGTGACAATTTCATTTATGTGAGCCGCTACAAATTCTCCTGATTCAAACAATGAGCAGCAATTTAATATTTACACCTAGCACATGCAGTTCTCTCAATTATTAACTCAGCATCCCAGTTGTGGCAAGGTTTGCTGTACTGTGTAATAGTGTAAAAATCATAGTAATCATAGTACTTGATCTGTTTCAGTGATTAGAGCTGCATTCACACAGCATTTGGTATAGGTATAATAATGGCCTGCAAAAAATGAGCTTGGGTGCATTAAATGTCGCATTTTGATTGACATCACAAACTATTATTACTATTATCGTTTTGTTCAGAAGTAGGAGTTTAGAGTTGTATAATGTTTCTTGTTACGCTGTAATGCTTTTGTAATTATTGTGCCGTATTTTAAAGGTGTATTGTGTAACTTTTCTTGTGGAGGGTCCGTGCTTTTCTCTGTAGAGATGTTATTGCTTTGTCTGGAATGTTTCACAGTATGGCATTAAACTTTTCTATCTTCGCAGAGACCAAACTCCTTACAAATCACACCAACCAATAGAAGTTACAGGTCAGATCTGTGGAGTGGCAACCCCGCTCACACACAGAATGCCTGTTTTGTTTTAGGTATTTTTGACCTGTAAAACCACCTGTAATTGAATAAATGTAAAGTAGAGCTGTATAATGCCATACTGTGGCACATTCCAGGCAGAGCACTGACATATCCATAGAAACAAGCAGGCGAGGGAGCCCCAACCGAAAAGTTACACAATGCACCTTTAAAGGTACTAAACCAGACTGCTAAAATGTGAAAAACAGAACTAGTTCATTCTAAAGTTGTGTGTGCAGCTTTAAGACATTTAACAATGATACTAGAGAAGAACAAAAAACTACAAGGCAGAGCTGAATATTGCTGCTAAATCCATGTGAGTGAATATAGAAACGTGATTATTATGAAAGGTTAATGTGAAGAAGTATGAGCTCAATATAGACATTTAAATTTGAAAGGTCCTATATTATGCTATTGACTCTTGTGAGCTTGAAGCCTCCTCAAAACATACCTGGAGTTGTGTTTTGTTTCATTCACACGTTTGAGTAATTCTTTATTATTAGTCTAAATCTCCAAAGCTCAAAATGCTCTGTTCCACCTTCTGATGTCATGAAGCAGTAATTTTGAAGTTAACAACTAACTTTTATCTTTTGTTCAGTAGTGACTGGCTGAAATAATCCAAATGTTTCTAGTGAAGGTGTATGGAGTTTAAAAACACAGTGGAGCACTTCCTGTATTACCACACGAAATCAGAGTGTTTTAGAGAAACTCCTCAACAGCCTAAATATGCCGTGTTTGTGTGTTAAACATGTGTGAATGAAACAAAACACAACTCCAGGTATGTTTGTGATGAGGAAACAGCATTATAACAGATCAATAAATAGTGTAATATGGTGTAATATTTACATAATTTAGCTGTTTGAACTTGTCATTCTACAAATACTGTAATTCACACACAACTTTAGAATGAACTAGTTTTTCTACATTTTAACAGTCTAGTTTAGTGCCTTTAAAGGTGCATTGTGTAACTTTTCAGGTGGAGGGTCTGCCAAACGCTTTCCTCCACAGAGATGTTATTTCATCATCTGGAATGTTTCTCAGTATGATATGACCTTTCTATCTTCATGGAGACCAAACCAAATCTGTGGAGAGGCAACCCCGCTCACAGTCAGAATGTGTGTTTTTCTAGGTATTTCTGAGCTATAAAACCATGTGTAATTTAATAAATGTAAGGCAAAGCTGTTTAATGTCATACTGTGGAACATTCCAGACAGAGGAGTGACATATCCATAGAAACAAGAAGGTCACGGACCTCCAACCAAAAAGTTACACAGTGCACCTTTAAAATCTCCTCAGAGAACGCTTAGTTTCTCCTCACATGCAGAAACTGTCCCAAGCTATTTACAGAGGTGACTTGTGCTGTTAGTACATGCTGAAAGAAGACACTGCTACTTCGACCAGCAGAGAAAGACTGTGGGGACTACAGCCCTGTGCAAAAGACTAAGAGACAATTGTGAGGAAGGATCTGAAAAGAAAGGTGACTCCATTTATATAAAAAAAACAAAAACAATCACAGCTGTTGAGAGAAGAGTTGAAACCCAAAATTAACACACATTTTGTTTACAGACCGTTCCTGTAGATCTATTCGAAATCGTCAAATTTGAGTTCACAAGTTTCTAATATCAACCTACTTCACAAACTTCTACTAAGTCATGATCACAATGTCACCGCAGCACATCTTAAGTGTGTCTTCTTTGTGAATCACAGGCTTCAAACTTGAATGCCGCTATGAACCAGAGCCAATAAAAATGTTATTGCTTTGCCTGGAATGATCCACCGTGTAGGATTAAACTGATCTACTTTACATTTATTCAATTACCAGTTACTCAAAAATAAAATATACTAAAGACACTAAACCAAACCAAGCGACCCTTACTTCTATTACTGTTACAGCTCTATTGTCTCTGTTGACAGCCATAATCTGCATTCACACATCCATTTACCAGACCACCTTCAGGAATGTACACCTGGAGCCAAAGTCTCCATGTGAAACCAGCCCAGACGCCCTGTTTGCCTCTGACCCTTCCCCCACATGGACCACCCTGTCCTGGGTGCAGCCTGCTGGTGTCACCCACCTCCAGAGCCAGCTCCTCGATCTGGAACTGCTTCATAGCTGCACGGTTGCCCTGCACGTGCTTGTGGTAGTAGATGACCATCACGTCATACTTCTTCATGATAGATTTGTAGTTCTTGGATGTGAGTTCGTGGACGCGGTCTTTACCATCGTACTCTGGGATTTCCAAACCAGTTTCAGCCCAACTGAGGGCTCCCAAAGTTAGGAGGACCCCCACGATCACCCAGCCCCACTTCATGGTGCTCTCTTCTCACAGCGCTCAGATGCAGTGAAAGAGCTGTTTCTAACACTATTAGGACAAATGAGTGAGGGTTGGGGGTACAGACTTCTGTCCCCACTGGCAAGAGAAGAGCAGAGTGCTGTGGAACACCTGCTTTTAAAAATGTCCTGCACATGGATCTGATGACGTTTCAGGGACCGTCCCAGTGAGAGAAATGGGCTCACTCATCCAGGGGGCAAAGCCAGAGGAGCAGCCAAAATAGAAGGGATGGCAGCCAGAGGGAGGAGTTACTATACTGTAAAATACAGTTGTAATTCTGGACTTTAGAACAGTCAGGCTATTCAAAACGAACACATGCTGGTATGTTAATGCTCAATACCATTTTCTACCAATATAAATATAAACTGCAAAGGTAATTTTCAATATCAGTCATTATTTCCTGGTCCCCCATCCACAAATTAAATCATACAAATAGAAGATGTGTTTTCATTTACACTATTTTTTGAGATTTTTATTGTTGCAGCAACCTTCTCAACCTTGAGTATAGCCTATGTTATAAAAAAAAATCCACATATTATTTTCTTAGAGGACACTGATATGCATGTGATCAGTCACGGTTTTTCTATTTTGTTTGCCAATGTTGAAGAGAGTGAAACCTTCCCCCTGACAACCACCTGTTTAGTGCCCTGCTGCTTATGAAAAAGGATAGTGGTTGTGTAGCAGTCACAGATCCCAGCTCAGTGTCTGAAGGATTGCTCACTATAGAGACTCACTCAGAGATGGGAGAAATGGGAGCTCAGACATGCCATTCCCATATAAAGTTTTGGAGAGAAGTTGGACACTCGCTAAAAATAAGGCCTCCGCAGGACAACACTGTGGAAAAGATGGCGTCCCAAAGTCCACGCTAAGGGTCAAGTCTGTGGATCTGTCACAGCGCTGGTGTGAAGGATCAAATTCAAAGGGGAGGATGCTGGCAGTTTAGTATTTATTTACACTTTTAATTATTTTCTGGTGGAGGGTCCTACATCTGAACATCATGACAACTATTCGAATCTGATTGGTTGAAACATTACAACAGCAGAATAAGCCGAAACACTCATCCAGTTGAGAGAAAAGCACAGACATCTTCTGTCCACAAATGCACAAAGCGCTTCCCTCTGCACGTTTTTCATAAGTTAAATAGCCCGTTTCAGCCTATTTTTGACACTAAAACAGGTTGAAGGACGTTACTTTGTTTGTTTGGTTCATTTAGGCGCTTCACCTTTGGCTTCCTCACAAGCCTCAGTGCTGCTCTGTGACTGGTTGCCCAACACCTGTCAGGCCCTATTGCACCTGTCAGGCCCTATCGCAACAGCAGGCACCAAGAGGGATTCTTCTGCAAATATTGCAATAATCCATCTTGCTGTATAAGGTTAACTTAAATCCCTGTTGTTCGAGACAGTATACCAATGTTGCTGGAAAACAGTAGATTTGTTCTTTAACAGCAGGATTCTAACCATCAACCTTCTGAATAATAGGCCACTACTGCTGCAGCAGCTCATGATAATATGAATTATTGAAACCATACAGGCTACATTTGTGGTGAAAATATATTCTCCATTGTGTTTGTGCTTGAGCTTTATGAGGCTCTTTGCTGCTTTAGATTAGGCACTCAACGTTTTCTATTTGTACTGTTTATCACTGATATTCATTCACATTCACTATTGACTTTTATACTGACTTTGAGGAGTTCCACAAAACAATATCTCCCTTTTATGTGTGTGTAAAAATAACAATAAATTCAGTCTTGAACTTGTGTTTGTGTTAAATAAAGTGAAAACGCCTATCTGCTGTGAATGAATGAGGTCTTATTAGTTTACAATGAGAAAGATGAGAAAAAGGCTATTAATAAAGACTGTAATGTGATCTGCCCCGGGGCAGACTGTGCAGGCTGCAGAGGGTGAGCTGGTTCAGACTCATGGTGAAGTCAAATGAGACATGTAAACATATCACTCAGATCAGTTTAACACAGCCTGTGAAACAAGCTTTATTAATGGCCACACAAACAATTTGGTGGAATTTACTTTTGATACATTTGAAAAGGAATCAGCTATGACAACAAGGTTCATTTGGTCCTCAGATAATGTTATGTATTTTATTAGATTCTTTTTTTCATACCAAGGCTTAATTTATTTTCATACCTGACAGTTTCGACTGCTCAGTGCTAGTGGTCTTCCTCGGAGTGGTCACATAATGTTGCTGTGATTTAAACAGGATTTGGTGCTGTCTTCCTACCAGCAGACGGCGCTGTCGTCCTGTCTCCACCTGTAGGAAGACAGAGCCAGAACATGTTTAAAGGGCCCATATTACGCTGTTTTCTGGTCGTTTCCTCATTAAAAAATACCTGGAGTTTTGTTTTGGTTCATTCACACACGTTTAACACACAAATCCTGCATATTTAGGTTGTTGCTTTCAAACTGAAAACATTCTGTTCCACCTTGTGATGTCATGTGGTAATACGAGAAGAGCTCCACTGTGTTTTTAAACTCTATACACCATGATTTCAGCCTTGGAATTGCCAGTCTCTACTGAACTAAAGGTAAAAGGTAGCTTAACATGTAAACTACCGCTTCATGACATCACAAGGTGGAACAGAGTATTCTGAGTTTTGGAGATGTAGACAGACTAATAAAGCAGGATTACTCAAACATGGGAATGAAACAAAATACAACTCCAGGTATGTTTTTGTTGAGGTAACAGCATTATAACAGCACAAATAACAAAATTGAGTATTACTTCCACCATTGCTTTTCTTCTCTTTGTTATTTCTATGTAATGGGGTGTGGGAGTTGCCTATTTATTAAATGTATTTAACAATGCCATAATTGTTAATAAATTTGGTAAATTTAACCCCAGCCTCTGTCTAGTTCATTCTGGCACCTGAATATATTTAATACTCCATCTATATTACAGTGAATAGTGAACGTTAAGTTTATCGTATTTCCTTAATTGTATGATTGTTGTATTACATTGTGGCCATAGCGGCTTGTTAAAGCCTGATCCCGTCAGATTTCAGAAGCTCAGCAGGGCCGGGCCTGGTTCGTACTTGGATGGGAGACACTGGGAAAATCAGGTGCCACAGTGGGGCGCCAGTCGCAAAAACTGTCATTGTGTCCTTAGGCAAGACACTTCACCCACATTGCCTAGTATGAAAGGGGTGTGTGAGAGAGTGATGGTGGTGGTCGGAGGGGCCGATGGTGCAGATTGGCAGCTTCGCTTCCGTCAATCTTCCCCAGGGCAGCTGTGGCTACAATGGAAGCTCACCACCACCGAGTGTGGAGTGAGTGAAAAATGATCTGTAAAGCGTCTTTGAGTGTCCAGAAAAGTGCTATATAAAACTGATGCATTATTACATGTGTTCTTGTTGCCATAAGTAACTCCAATAACTGCACCAACACAAACAGCCCCCTCCTTTGGCTGTAGTATGTTTTAAAGGTGCATTGTGTAACTTTTCTGGTGGAGGGACCATAAAATGCTTGTCTGTATGGAGATGTTATTGCTTTGTCTGAAATGTTTCACAGGATGGTATTAAACCTTCAGATCTGTGGAGAGGCAAGCTAGTTTTGAGCTATAAAATCACCTGTAACTGTAGAACATTCAAGGCAGAGCAATGACATACTGTATCTATAGAAACAAGCAGGTGGCAGACCCCCAACCAAAACGTAGCATAGTGTATCTTTAAATTACATTACTCACCAGTTTCTTTCCTTTCATAGAGTCTGTCCTTTTAGGCTTGTGTGCAAATTGTGCTGGAGTCTTTGTCTTGTGCGAGCTGTTGCTATGGGAGACCACTTCAGTGAGAGCATGGCTTTCTTCCTCCAACCAGCAGCACATTTGAACTACTGTACATGTTGGACTATGGATACTTCAGTAAGATTTCAGTCAAGTCTTTTACCTTTTCCCATGAATTGAGAGTGATTCTGCTTCATAAAAGATCTCCAGAC